>JAOUQX010000043.1:5573580-5583591 GCA_028566295.1 Liobagrus marginatus | reverse complement strand
TCTGGATCCGACACGGCTGGCGGTCGCTGATTGCCTTCGACTGTCGCACCTGCCTGAACTCCCGCGAGGCTCAATTTGTACAAAAAAAATTAACAGTTCCATTTTTTATAAATTACATTGGGGAACAGTACCTTTAATGGAGTTGTATCCAATTTATTTGTTTAAGTGCTGCTAATAAAATGCCCGGCAATGTAAATATTCAGAATGTTCAGGGTTTAGAAAACTTATTTATTTAAAAATTAACTGAAGAGGGGTGGCACGGTGGCAGAGTGATTACATTTACAGCACTTGGCAGATAATCTTATCCATAGCAACTTACAACCACGCAATTGAGGGTTAAGGGCCTTGCCCAAGGGCCCAGCAGTGATAGCATGGCAGTGCTGGGAATCGAACTCTGGTCTTCAGATCAGCAGTCCAACACAATTACACATAATTACACACAATTACACAAAACATACACAACATTTAGCCTGTACACGGAGACTTTTACACACATGCCACTCCCTAAGATATGCTTAATTTATGCTCCGTTCTAACAATACCAATACGCTAAAATGAATTGCTACTGTGTTTTTTTTTAACCTTTCCTTAGTGCCGAGTTTATGCAGCTTGTTGATCGCCTGATGTGTGCAGCATGACTGGAGTTGAAATCAGGCTTTTTAGTTCTAGTTAAGGAATAATTGAATGCTAAAAAATGACAAAGACATTCTAGTTTTGTGAACAGTTTGGTGATGGCACACGTATGAGGGATCATTCATTCATTCATTCATTCATTCATTCATTCATTCATTCATTATCTAGTATTTATCCTGTTCAGGGTCGTGGGGGCGCTGGAGTCTATCCCAGATAACTTAGAGTGTGAGTTAGGGCGGGGTACATCCTGTACAATCAGCAGTTAATTGCCGGATTAACACTTAGAGACAGACAGCCATTCACACACATTCACTCCTATGTACAATTTAGAGTAGCCGATTCACCCATGCCCAATCACATGTGTTTGAAGCTGGGAGGAAACCGGAGGACCCCGGGAAAACTTGCGTGTGCACGGGGAGAACATGCAAACTCCACACAGTAAGACACCGTGCCTCCATCAGGGGTACATTTTTTAAAATATTTATATTTTTTTCAAAACAGCAACAAAAAAGAAACATCCGTGTTGTTGTGGCTTTTTGTAATTCCAAGGCGTATATGAAACTAAATAAATATCTGATTTTTCTTCACACAAAAAGTCTCATTATATTCCACCTATGATGAGAGATTGAAAGTATATGAAAAAGCACGATCATGTACGAGTGTGTCAACATCTCTTTCAGCACCACTTCATCAAGCGGCTCATTTGGCATGTCAACAACTCATCCTTCGATTTACTTGATAATTTTACAGGAACTATTTCGTCTAAGTGTATACTCATGCGGCCGTTCACCACGAGTCGATATTCCTTGTAAAAACATTAGCGCCTACTGATGATTTCACAACACTGCCTAACGTGATGTATAGCTTATGGATGAAAGACTACAGTTTGCCATCTGCTATGTCTTGTTGGTACATTAAAGCTCTTTGGTGTAATGGATGCAGAGAAAGACGTGGGAAGTGTTATGAACTGACCTGTGAACAGTGTAACTGTGTTATTAGCCGGAGGAGAGCCAGGGCAAGCTGAACACGAGGCATATGCGAAAGAAGTAACATTTTCCACATCATTTTCTCTAATGTGCTAGCTCGAAAAGGGGGAAAAGTGAAGTAAATACAACAAATGTCAGCCTAGGCTCCATTTTTAACAGCTCCCATAAGGAGGGAGGACACTGTGGTGACAAGTAGGGAAGCATGGTAGAGGGATTTAATGGAGCTGATTCATCAGCCATTAGCAGATCCTGTGCAACCATCAGAGGCTAAATCCTGTGCCCTGTAGGATTACACATTTAGACCGTCTGTCTACATCTGCTTAGCTCTTTCTCGTTCTAGGTTCAACATGGTTATACACCGTGAAACCTTGTAAATGAGAATGTTATCTGTATTTAAGTAGGTTAAGACAGTGAAGTGTGATTTGGAGGTGTCTGAGAACATGCTTCTTCCTGTGAGCTTGCTTGTAATGATCTAGGCAATTGGATGTGTTGTTTAATTCTCTATTTTTATCAAAGCGGATCATTTTCCCCTTTAGAGATCATTACTGTTAATGACCATGTTTTACTCATAAAGCATACAAGCATAATGGGGCATGCGAAAACTTTGAAATGTTTGTTCGTTTTCTCGTCAACTTTAAATGCTTATGATTACGTCAATGAAAGTAACCATAATAAGTATGAAAAGCAAGGTACTGAAAACATTTCACCGTTTTAGATGATTTATAATTGCAAATATCCAAAATATGTAGGCAAAATGTAATTCATTTAGTAGTTTTTCTCCTTTCACCCATTTCTCCTGAGACTTCACACTGTGTTTCTTTAGCATTTACTTCATGCTGTGCATCAGCACTAGCCCTCAGGGAGGGTGTAAAATAGAGGAGATGGACATGTTGTACCAGTGTTGCGTACACAGAGCAACTGTTCAGTTTAGCATTACAGGTTTTTTCCATTTCCTCCAAGCATATTTTATCTTATATTCTGAAGACATACGGCGTATAGTCCAATATTGCTACTTCGTTTGAGCGCAATGATGGAACTAACGACACATTTTGTATTTAAGCCTGGAGGAGAATAAAGGGAATTTACAGGTTATGTCAATCTGTTAAAACTCGCCATCTTCCTTCTCATTCCTTACATTTTTTTTTTTTTTTTCGTGTGATGCAGAACCAATGACCTTGGAGAACATTTATGTATTTTCTCAGAAGAACGAGGATACACAAACGAATATATACAATCCTATTTTTCCTTCCATGTGGAATATCATGCAGCCCATTACACAAGTATACCGACTAATCTACACAAGAAAACGAAAAACAAAACGATGGTAATGATTTTTTTTCCCCCTTTTTTTTCTATCTTTTCTTTTTATCCATCTTTTTTCCATATGTCATTTAGCAAAAATAGTCCATTTTCAGAGCTTTGTCAGAAAGGCTCAGGAGTGTGTTGTTTCATATATTTCCTGTTTGCACTGACAATAGATGGCAGGATTATGGATGTCAGTGCCTCCCTGCCTGCTATTCCAAAAACAACCTTCTGACATGTGCCATTTTAATTATTAACCTGCCAATTGTGTTCCTGAGGGACACACTGGCCAGGAATGGGGCTTTAGCTAATCCAACCACTGGCTTTTATTTATTGAACATCAAACAAAGTGAGCATGATCATGGTGTTCGTGGACGTTTAAATTCCAGACAAGTTCGACTCCAGCGCACGAATCAGGCTTTATTTGAATACGATAGAAAATGAAACTACTACATCTGCAAGGTATATTGTAAGTGTTTAGTATTTGTAGCATAACTATGAATATAATTTATGATAGATAAACATTTCAACAAATCTAAGGAGGTCTGCTGTCTGCTTAAATTGGACAAGGTCACACAGTTAGGGTGTGTTGGGTTAATAGTTTAATTGATATCTGGTTTTCAGATTTATTATCTATATAAAACACTATATGGCAAAATGTATGGAACGCCTGATCATCACAACTATATGTGTTTTTGAACACACTATTCCACATTTATTTTGACCTATTCTTCTTTTATAGAAAATGGTACACTCTTGTATGGTTTCTGGAATGTGGCAATGGGATTTTATGTTCATTCAGCTACATTGATGTTAGATGAGGAGTTCTGAGGTGCCCTTGGTGTTTACTTTTGGGAATTACTTTTTTTTTCTTTTCGCACTTAAAGTGCCATCTGTAACTGGTATCTATTTGAATAATTATAGTGTAAAAATTTTCCTTTTTTAATTATTTAGCAATGTTCTTATCCAGAGCAACTTGCAACCAAGCAGATTATAGTTAAGTCCTGATCAGGGGCCCAGCAGTAGTAGCTTAGAGTTGCTGGGAATTGAACCCGGTCTTCCACTGAGCTACCACTTCGCCCTAGTGTAGGTCAACATGTGTAGCTGGGTCCAATATACGCTTAAGTCCTAAACACCTTCCAGTAACGATACTATGATTGTGTGATGGGGATGATCTTGGAATAGGGAAGTAATTTAATGTTATTTGTTTATCTTGTGCGTCCTCCTTTTCTGTTCTTTTCTAACGTCTTAAGAGTAATGATAAAGATGAGAAGATAATCGCACTCTTCTAGGTGTTATGTTGTTTGTGTTTTTTTGCAATACTGATAATTGGTTCCTAAGAGAAGCTTCAGATTGAGTAAGACCGATGTAGCAGGATCAGACTTCTGGTAAAGAGGCATGCTGTTGGATTGTAAGTAATTGATACAACAGATGGCTAGATATCCAGCAAATCATTAGTATATAGTCGACTACAGAGGTTATGAATGCATTAGTTGACTCTAGAGGTTATGAATGCATTTACTATTTTTACTATTACTATATAATGCATATACTATTTCTTACCATCAGGTAGGATTTGCAGATTAACCATTATTGCAGCTATTTTTCTTAAACTACAAAAAACAAAAATCTGAAAAAAAGTGAAACATGCAAAAGTATTGCGCACACACCCAACGTCAGTATTCTGTCTTTTTTTTTTGTCTGCTTTTAATTTTGTATAGGAAAGGTCTGTCTACACCATGCAAGAACTTGTCCAACTGTGATTTTAGTCCTATTCAGTAAACTTAAAAGCAAGTGGAAGGTCAGTGGTTAAAGTTCTGGTCTGCTGATTGAAAGGTTGCAAGTTCAATCCCCAGAGCCACCATCATAGCAGCCACTGCTGGGCCTTTAAACCACAACTGCTCAGCTGGATAAATGAGATAAATGGAATTCACTCTGGATAATAGTGTCAGACAATACAGTAATGTAATTACACTAACAATCAGAGGCAATGAGATCATTGACTTCAGCCAGTGCTGTCTGTGTACTATGAGGCTAAAACATACCGTGCTTGTTGTTGATATTATTATGTTTAGATCAACAATGCTGAAAACTATTTAGAAAGATCACTGGGCCAATGTGATTTTTATTAAAAAGGTTTTAACAACAGCTAAGCAAATTTATAAGGTTTTAATATAGGCCCCTGTTCATTGGTAATATTTCCTTAAATAACTTTAGTAAAGGACTCAATTGTTTTTATTACCTCTGAAAAACATCATCAATGCATAGCATTTATTATATGCAGTAGGACTAAATTCATCTTGCGTAATGACCCCTTTTGGGTTATCATTAGACGACGGAACAATCCATAATGGATTGCTGGCAGCTTACTCACTTTTCTTACTGAAAATTCCCAAGATGAATTTAGGAATCCTAAATAAACCTAACTTAAATGTGATAAATAAGAAGCTAATAATCTATTTGCATGGCTGTTAATGCGATAGGGGCCTGATCAAAGAGAATCACAGAGATTTCCACCATTCCATTCAAAATACTTCCTGCTTATTTTCCCATTAATCTTCAAACATAATGCTTGATTTTTTTTTGTAATTACTGTTTTTCTTATAGAAGATTATCTTAGATATGTATTTAACCCTCAATTAAACAAACTGTCATGTGTCACATGGTACAACCCGAATTCCGGAAAAGTTGGGACGTTACTTAAATTTGAATAAAAGGAAAGACATTCAAATCACATGAAACAATATTTTATTCACAATAGAACATAGATAACATAACAAATGTTTAAACCTAGAATTTTTTTAATTTTATGCACAAAATGAGCGAGCACATTTCTAATTTAATTCCTGCTACCAGTCTCAAAATAATTGTTGCCGGGGGCATGTTTACCATGTTACCATGTTTTCACTTAGGGGTGTACTCACTTTTGTTGCCAGCGGTTTAGACATTAATGGATGTGCGTTGTTATTCTGAGGGGACTGCAAATTTACAATGTTATACAAGCTGTACACTCACTACTTTACACTGTACAGTGTTACAGTGTAATTTCTTTAGTGTTGTCACATGAAAAGATAAAATGAAATATTTGCAAAAATGTGAGGGGTGTACTTACTTTTGGGAGATACTGTCTATGACTATGTAATATTTAGCCTTGCTGATCCAGAATAAAAGTCCAATGAAAAAGCATGTGGTGAGGTAGCCAGTACCTTGGGGTGAGCATGAGTCCATGGGTTTATGCTTGTTTTGCTGTTGCATACTCAGTAATTAATGTCATTGTCTATTCAATGTTGAATTTGAGCTACACTTTAGATTTCATATATTTGTAAATCTGACTGTGAAAGATTCAGTGTCTCACCAGCCATCATCCACACATCAGCACACCAAAAGTGCATTCTGACTCCATAAAATCATATTCCCATGTTCGAAAAGGGGTCATGGGCTAGGAATATCAAACAAAACACTATTAGGGAGAGCATAGCAAAACATCAAGGGATTTTCTTGTATTAAATTAGTGCTTGGTGAAGAGGTAGGTCTTTAGTCTTTGTTTGAAGACAGACAGTGGTTGTTTGCTCAGCCAGGCGAAGTTCATTCTACTACCTGGGTGCCAGGAAAGAGAAGAATCATGATGTTTGTCTCCCTTGTACCTTGAGCGATGGTGAATTGGGTTAAGCTGTGCTAAAGGCTTGAAAGAAACAGGGAGCAAAGCAGGATGCCATAAGTTGCTTCAGGTCAGGTTGCAAGCAAGCATCAGTGATATATCAGTACGGGATGATTTCAGACTCAAAATGATTAATAAATATATGCACAATTATCCGTGTACTAGAGCAATTTTATAAATGTATCTTGCTAAACGCAAAGAAATCCTTTTCAATTTGAGTCTGGTGAATTTGGAATTAACTGATTGTGAACAAATGCAAACATGTTTACAAATAAGAATGTACTGTTCTGCATTAATATATCATAAATATATTAATATAAATATATAAACATATATCTGATGTACTTCAAGAAGCCAATGGATGAAACGCGATAATTGTGGTATGCTGCTATGATATTAGTGTGAGAGGAGTAAGTACAGGCTTCTTAGTACCTTATATAAGTTTCTTATATAAGCATGAACTTACAATTGGTAGACCCATGACAGTGAATAACCACATATTAACAGAATCCAAGTTAGACACACTTGAAGACTCAGTTAAATTCTTCATTTTAATATTGAGCTTATTAACAATTCTCTCAGTAGATAAAGACTAGATAAGATGAATCATGAACCTATAATCGTCAGCAAGTACAGGTACAATATTGTTTTTGTCGTCACCGTTGTTTTTAGAAATGCGTTTTTATAAGTATTACTTAGAAACAATAATTCAACCTAAAACTATGTTTGTTTGATTATTTTTTTGGTTGCTGTTTTTGCTTTGTCATTTTGTAGAACCAAATGGCACATCATAAATGGTAGCAATGTCTTCATCTTATCTGTGAGAAAAATGGTGGGAAGGTACTGGCAAGGGTTTGACTGCATCTGGTTTAAACACACCCCATGCCCATTCATATGGCGTGATGGTTAGGTTTCCACAAACATTTGGCCTTATAGTGTATTTTCAGACACATATATTATTCACAGTATAAAATCTTTGTAGTTAAAGCCGTGTTTCTGTTCGATTCTGGGGTCAACGATCTTTATTAAAATATCTTGCCTTAAGGTAAATCCAATAGTTGCAGATTCTGACTAATATATTCACTTAACTAAAAATACAATCTTTGGGCAGTATTATAATACAAAATCTCACCTTGGCATATTATCCCAGCTTGGACAGGATTGATTATGTGGGTACTCTTCTACAATAGAGACATCAGGAGTGTTACTAAATGTATCCATGGCAACTACTATTATCTGCACATTAAGAATTGCCAAGGTCACTCTCCTAATCTTGTCAACAATAGGAGCCGTAACACTCTATCCATGTTTTTCGCAGTGGTACCCAAAAAATGCTATTAAACTTTTGTTATAAATGTGTTCAAGGTAGTGTAGGAGATTTCAGAGAGGCTAACAATAGCAAGCTAGTTTAGACAATGACAAGGTTTTTTTAGTCCTACACTTTTCACAGACGATATAAATACATTTAGAGCACTTAACTTAAAGAGTGCTATCAAGATGTGAAGAGACTTTAACCCTAACCCTAAGCCTAACCGTAGCATAATAAAAAAGGTGTTTGAACAAAATCTCCTACCCTGACTCTCACTCTCAAATATGAGACAAATACAAAGATAAGGTGATCAGTGACTGCCGATCTAAAGATCATGAGCTCAATTTCCAGGAACACCATGCTGCCACGGCTCTGGCCCTTGAGCAAGGCTCTTAGCCCTCAACTGCTCAATTGGGTTCAAACAAAAGGAGATAAATGTAAGTGGCTCTTGATAAAGGCATCTGCCAAATGCCAGACATATAATGTAACTGTAAATAATTCCACTCTTATTGAGGAAGGCAATGGGTTATAAACTCAGACTGAGACCTTGAAACTCTGCCAAAATATGTTATTAAAACATTTATTAATATTCTCAGGGAAAAATCTGTTTATGTTGACCTTTACCCATTGTGCAGTTGTACAAGCATATACTTGTAAAACTATACTATAAGAAAGTGTATCCCCACCAAAATCCTATTATACTACGTTTGCATATACAAACTACATTACAGTCGAATTCTAATACCAGGATATTTTTTCACCTGAAGCTCCGATAGACAAAAAATTGAACCAAATATTTTTTAGCCAGACTATTCCTGATAAAATGTAATATACCCCAGATTCTGGATGCTTCTGTAGGCAGACATACAGGTGCCCCTGCTGCATAATTCATATGACTTTCAATCCTCACACTGGCCTGATTTCCTGTGCAGCATGAACCACTAAAATTGGTCCACTGTCTTCTGATTGTTCCTTATCTCTCCAGATGCACAGTTCATCTGTGTTTTAGATTTGATCTCACTTGAAAAGCCCATTTTCCGTCACTACATCACACACTAGTGTAGCTGTTTGGCCAACTGCGTGAAGATTTGCTTAGCTGTGACGGCTAAAAAAAAAAAAAATCTATTAAATTGAACCAAAGTAGGTTTATCTCATGATGTGTATATACAAAACATTGCCTATGTACATGACTCCTACATCATTTCCATATTTTGAAGTGTCATATTTAATTGCCTTTTTTTTTTATCAGTGACACAAATATTAGTTAAGGAAATATAGGCTTTGCATATTTGGATCCTGAGGTCCACCAAGTCTAGGATAAACCATGCAGTCCAAAAAGCTATATTACAGTCTGAATACCCACTTAAAGCAACAGCTTCTGCACTATTAAAGTTATAGTAAACGGTGTTTGTCAGCTGACAGACATAGCAGTCTAAGGCTTGCCTAAAATATTGCATGTCCAAAACCTGCTGAAGCCACAGCCAGAAGTCCCAGTAGAATGCCCTTTCGTTCTATACAATCTTTGAACAGGTATGAGTTCTACTTCCCTGATTGTCAGAGACTCAGCAGGTAAAATTTAGTAATGATTAAATTACAATAAGATTGTTCAAGGTAAGAAAATCAAAATAAGTGCCTTTACAAACACTAGTAAATTTCAGTGGAAGCCAGGACTGAAAAAAAAGTGATATATGTGATAAGAATCACTGATTCTTATAGAAAGACTACTAGAGAAAGAAGAAGAATGGACCAGTAGGTCTTTATTTTGTCACATATGCATTACAGCACAATGAAATTTGTTGCATATGCCAACTTAGTAAGCTGGTGTGTGTGCAAGTCATGTTGCAGCACCCCTGAAGCAGGAGTGGGGTTTATGGTCTTGCTCAAGGCCCTGATGGTGGCAGCTTGGCAGAGATGGGGCTTGAACCTGGATTTTTCTGTTCAACAACTTAGCACCTTGACTGCCTTAACTGTATGAGCTACTACTGGCCCGTTTAGAAGCTGTGGTCAGCCAGAGCATGCAGCAACTGAGGTTAAGGGTCTTGTTAATGGGCCCAATGATGATGGTTCCAAGGTTTGAACCCCAACCCTCTGGTCCCTGACTCAACCCCAACCCAAACCCCAAC
>JAOUQX010000043.1:5470200-5484853 GCA_028566295.1 Liobagrus marginatus | reverse complement strand
ACGTACAGTTAGTCGTCAAAGCATTTCACTGTATGTTGTACCACGTATAATGTACATGTGACCAATAAACTTGAACACTCCTCAATTCAACTGCTTTCTGACATCAACTGTGTTTGTACGGAAGCTTATATCAGAATGCAGGACCAGCCACTGTAAGGTGGCCTTGGAGCAATTGAGGATTAAGGGGTTTGTACAAGGGTTCCACAGTGTTAGTGGGCAGCTCTGGGATATGAACTCTAAACCGTTTGGTCAATTTGTTGTACAATCAGTGAAAAGCTTATGAAAAAAACATGAGTCGAATCTAGAGGTTTTGTTTAGTATTAGTACATAGTATCATGGGTTTATATAAAAAAACAAAATACAGCAGGAACACACAACTCTAGGGAGTATATACAAAAATAAAAGCATTATTATAAGCAATATGTAATCGCACCTATAACGTAGCTTTCGCTTTAGGTGAAGCTCATTTTAAAGTTTAATATGAAAATTCTGATTTATAGTATTTAATTATACATTTTCACGCCCTGTTCATACATTATTTTTATATCGTACACATTTTCTGTTACTTTCACAAGCTAAGCTAATGTAGCAGTACGTTGTTAAATGAAAGGACATCAATCGCACCACGGCACAACAGGATACACCGATAAGGAATGCATTATTTTAGATGACCACATTGGCTGAAAAAGAAGCAAAAATAATGGAGAAACTGCAATCCTTAGTCGAGTTAGTTCATCTGAAAAGAGTTTGTACATCTAGATAGGTAAAATATAATACCACAAAAATATGCGTAAAGATTGTAGGAGTGTTTTTTTAAATTATCTTCTATAAAGCATTCACTTCCTCATTGTTCCAATAATATAAGAATTAAGTTGTATAAAATATGCACATAATGTTTCTTAATAATGTTAGAAGTGCAAAACTGATTATCATACTGGTAAAAAGTAATAAAGAGTTGAAACAAGTGAATTTTTCATAAAAGATTTCACGAGAATTTACGAATGTGCTCTTAGTAATGATATTATCGGTCTAAATATAATAAATAAAAGTTTCATCTTTTTAGGACAGCCACACAATTACAAAAACACTTTAAGGTTGCATAATAATTGTTGACAAACTTTGTGTCATCAACCATTCATTTTTAAAAACATTCATACAATGCTTCGATTGGGATGCATAATAAAGATTCAAACGTTTATAAATATGAATTCATGAGCGTGCTAATCAGATATTTTGTCAATGGCTTAATCTCTGAAACAAAAGGGAACCCAACACTACAATAACACTATTTATTAACGGACTTTGCGCTTAAAACAGCCTCATTTTTACATGAATTGGATTCCACAAGATTTCGTTTGAGATTCTGGTCCATATTGCATCATACAATTGCTGCAGATATTTTAAAAATATTTCCATTCTCTTGTTCTAACACGTCACTAAGGGGCTCTATAGGATTCAGATCGAGTGACTGGAAGGCTGCAGAAGAACAAGTAACTCACGGTTATATTTAGGGATCTAACTTGACTTTTGCTTTGCTAGCTATAGCCACAAGATGGGTCAATTGTGGCCATGAAGGAATGTGAATTGTCAGCAGCAAATAGCCTTTGACATTCAAGCAATAATTGATCTAATATTAACACACCGCAAAAAATCGAAGACTAAAACATTCCCGTCACCAGTTCGACACCTCTAGCAGTCTGGACTTGTTGCTTGTGTGAATCAGCAGAAATCCAGATTGATCTGACCAGGCTACATTTATCCGTGGTCTTTCTGTTTTGTAGCCCATCTGTTTCAGTGAGCTGCATGTACATGCTGTAGATGTAGATATTTTCTTCTACCACAACAAACGATTTTTTAATCAAATAAGATATTTTCTTTTTTTTTGGTTTTTTTTTTTTTTTTTTTTTTTTTTTTTTTAAAGAGAAGCCTGATTCATGTGAAAATCAAGAACGGTAACCCCAGATATACTCAAACCAGCCAATCTGCCACAGTCAACATTGCAAAAATCACATTTTCCCCTTAAAACTTCCATTATTACAGGGTAAAGTCTAACAGTACCGTGTTGACAGGATGTTCAGTATGAGCAGACTGACCCTGGGCTAAGCTCAAAGCAGTCTTTATGACTGAAGCCTTCAAAATGATTAGAGTGTCAATGTGCATCTATGGGCAACAGCCACAAGCCTTAAGCAAAAGTATAGTTTGGGGTTTAAATTCAATTTTTAATATAAAATCTCAACACGCAGTTGTTTTTTTGCTGCCTTTAGCCAAATATCACTTCATACTGTATGTAAACACCTTGCAAGATTTATTACACTTGACATATGACCAAGAAGATAACTATGTTTTCCTAAAATGGGAGCCTACTACAGAAATCTCTGTATTTTGGATCGTTAATGCGTAGTGGCTGTGATGAAGATTGACTGAATCATAAAATCCACCAAATACCACGGAATACTGTATATGACTGCATATTTTAATTAAGTTGTACCTTACAGGAAATTTAAAACACTGTGTTGGGGGAAGAAAAATATAGTATTTTCTTACCACAAGCCCAACTCAAATTTCAAACCAAATTACATTTTCCTTCTCTAATATTCAATTGGATTTTTAAAAAGGACATACTTTCCACTTAGATTTTATGCATCATTGGTCTATCTAATAGCAACATATATAAAACATATCTATAACTATCAACCTAGTGGAGTTTATGTTTTTTAATTTAAAATAACAAACATGTTATAGAAGTAAATCAACACAGAAATGACTAAAAGAACAAGAAATCACCTCACACGCGCACACACACACACACACACATGTCCTCAAACATGAGGTGCACACTCTTTAAAATAATTGCATAATACGGTAAAATGGAAACAAAAATTTCCCGGTGTCCTGCAGTGATTAAACTAAAATCACAGTCGAATGTACGTACTACAATCTTTGTTAAAATAATCAATAATTATAATTAGAAATGTGAAAAAGCATTAGATCGTAGAAACTAAATAAAAGAGCAACACAACCCTGTAAACCCTTTCTATTAAATAACCACTTTACCTGGTGAATAAACTGTTTACATTTCATCTATATTTTAATTATTTTTGCTTGCTTTTCGGTATCTGGGTACTAAATAAAGAGGTGCAGAGCAAACGCATTCTACAAGGTTACATGTTGGTGGCTACATTTTACTGCAAAACACTTTGGAATTCACAAAATAGACACTAATATTGCAGTTAGGAACGACGCATAATTTACAGAAAACTGTGACTGCACATCCACAAAAAGGTTTTTCCTGTATTGCACTTTGGTTAAAACTCGTATAAATAAACCAAGGTAGGTTTCAGTAAGCATACCCAAAACCTAAGAACAGAGAATCAACAACATCCAGTTGTCCAGCTGTTCAGCCATACCAGTATTAGAGGCTACATATGTGCAAAAATAAAGATTATTTAGTAAAAAAAAATAGCTACTTCCCACAATCCATAAACAAAAGTAGTGCCATAAGCAGAATCATTGCAACCGTCTCCAATACATACACACATCACATTACAACTGTTTTGCAGAAAGCTTACACGCTCCAACCTGTTTTTAAATATACGGTAGTGCCAATGGAAACTAATTCATTTTAACCTGACTCCTATTATTACAAAATAAAATATTAGTACCGTACTCCATGATGGCCAGTTGTAAGGGACAGCAGTATTTAAAAAAAAAAAAAATGAAAATAAAAAAACAACCCTTGAAACCTCTAGCTGAATGTAAATAAAATATTGTAGACATACAAAAATTAATACATTGCATTATCTTAACACAAATTACAATAATTTTAGGGCCGTTTCAAGCTTAATACTGCCCTTTTTTAATATATTCAGGGACAAAATGTATTTAATTGTGCAGTAGAGAAGATAAATATTGAAATATGTACAAACAAGTAGCCAACTGATAAGACGCACCAGAACATACTTTTCATGTAGAAAATCTGAAATAACTTTGAAAGCTTGTACGTCAGACCAGCACGGTAACGCAGGCACTCTTACATAGTATTAAAGGTGTAGTAACTGTAGCCATGCTAACGGCTCATTTTCAGAAAACAAAGTCTTTCAATGCATCATTTTTTCATCATTTATCTACCTGCCTATCAGAAAACTGAAAGAAAAGAAAAAAAAAAGCATTATTATGCACGACAACTCTAACTGCTAATTTATGGAAAATTACTTTATTGCAAACTCTGAACTTCTTAACTGTGATAATCTTCATTTGCATGTACAATAATTCCAAATAATCCAAACTGTCACGAGTTAAAGATTGTGGTTGAATTTGTAATTGTCATTCTGTGTGCAAAGAAACAACAACGGGAGAACACCTTTAATAAAAATGTTAATAATGCTGAGGTCAATACCCAATATTAGTATTCTTCCAAAAGGGGAAGATAATTTGAAACTGGAATAAAAACAAGCTCAGAACAATAAAAAAAAGAAAAAAAAGAAAAAGATCATTCTTTCCCATTAAGCTTTTTGTCTTTGCTACAAAAGTAGGATAAAACTGTCACAATCCCATTTTAACAACACGCATAATAGTCCCATCATGCACTCAAGGACTTGTTGAGAAGTAATGTTAAATAATTAAAACCTGAAAGGAAGCGAGTCCTGTGACATCAAAGCCTTCCCCACCACCTCCAGGCTGTGTTTTCAATTCCGATAAAGCTGGAGTGCTACATGCAAGTGGAGTGTATGGAAAACTATATTCCACGTTCAATCATTTACAATGTTTTTTTTACAGAAACAGGAAGGTGTAAAGAAAGCCAAAAGGTAAGTAAAAAAAAAAA
The DNA here is from genome assembly GCA_028566295.1 of Liobagrus marginatus. Taxonomy (NCBI): domain Eukaryota; kingdom Metazoa; phylum Chordata; class Actinopteri; order Siluriformes; family Amblycipitidae; genus Liobagrus; species Liobagrus marginatus. The sequence goes on along the minus strand of JAOUQX010000043.1, from coordinate 5,480,031 downwards.
AAGACACGCAACCAAAGAAAGACACTGAGGAAAGTAAAGGTGTTGCTTTGTCGATCATTTGCCATTTAGCAACTATATTGATGTGTTGATGTGAACAGGTCGATGCCTACCGATCAGTTGGCTGTCTTTGGACAGCTGAATGTCTGAGGCCCTGAACCGTTTGCTGGTGTTGGAAAAGGAGTCCAAGATCTCTCCTGGTGCAGCAGGGACGGACGACACTCCCTCGTGCCACATGACGAGGTTGTGAAACAGAATCTTTACATGCTGGTATGTCTCAGCGCTGCTGTCATTATTGGCAAAGCCTGAAAAACACCTTCGAGTCGGAGAAAGAATCGAGAACAAAGTCTCATACTCTACAGCCCCACTGTGCTTGTGACAAGTCAAGCATCTGCATCAGATCCCCAAAAATAAAGTATATACAAAGGTATATGCACAATGGATCTGAAGTATAGATCGACTGCTACAAAATCTAAAAGCACCTTTTTCAGTGTCGATGTGAGAAAGTTATTCAGCAATATCCCCCTGTTGCATTGTTATCGTACCTTTGTGATTGACTCAACACGCACATCACCGCCCAGCAGCTGGTAGATAAGCTCAAGACACAAGTAAATGTGGTATAAACCTGTTCACAAAGGCCAAGGGCCGTAGTAAAGAGAAGTCAAATAAATAAGGGTGAGTGGGAATGCAAAAACTTCTCACAAGAAACGACAAATGATTCAGTCATGCTGGTTGCGTTAGTGCCTGTGTCAGCTCTATGGATTTGAAGATGCTCATAGCAGTGGAACTGCAAAGTGAGACACCCAGGCAAAGAGAAAGGTTAGGGAACCGCAGGGAGCTGAACGGGGGGGCTCACAACTGGTAGACTATGCTATCAGAATGATTAACTGATGCTCGGCCATCCTGTGGGAGCCGCTGCCACTGGAAGGTGGTGCTGAGAGAGCCCACTTCCTCCTCCTCATTCTCCTGCTCTTTAGCAAATTCCATGAAAACCTGTTACCAAAAGAGATGTGGATACAAAATAGTTGCTATTAGAATATTTAAAATTCTAAGGTTGGGGATTTATTGTAGCACTTTGCATTTTGTCAAACCTGCTCCAAAGTAGACTGGGAGAAGTTGTATTCCTCAAAAGTAAAGTTTTGCTTAGCTGCAAAGAGAAAGAAGGTGAAATAATGTCTTTCAAACTACATTTCAAAAACCATGAGGTATTGAACACACTTCTCGTTGGTCACTCACCATTTTCTAACTGAGAGAAAGCCTTGGCTAGTGACTGGACATCCTGCATCGGAATCTTATAAACCATCAAAGTGGCAAAACTTTATAAAACAGAGCAACAACAATATCAACAGATGCACAACCGCCATACATCGATCAGGCATAACATTATGACCACTTTCCTATTATTGGGTTCCTAATATTGTGGTGGTCATTATTTTCTTGCCAAAATAGCCCTGACCCGTCAAGGCATGGACTATCGCTAGACCCCTCAACGTGTGCTGTGGTATCGGTCATCAAGATGTTAACAGCGAATGCTTTAAGTCCTGTAAGTTGTGAGTTGGGGCCTCCCTAGCTCCACACATGCATCAGTGAGCCTTTGCCGCCAATTTCCCTGTCGCCGATTCACCGCTGTTCCTTCTGTGGACCACTTTTGATAGATACTGACCACTGCAGTTTTGGAAATGCTCTGACCCATTCGTCTAGCCATCACAATTTGGCTCCTGACTTGCTCAAATGTTATTCTTGCTCAGTGTTATTCACTTCAACTGTTAGTGGTCATAATGTTATGCTTGATCTGTGTATAATCCTAATTCACTGCTGTTGGTAAGTTAAAAAAAAAAAAAAAACATTTTCTTTAAAACATCACTCTTTTCCCAACCACTTCTAAATGTAATAATACATCCACTCACACTGTGAACTATACACAGTACCTCTCCTGTCGTGCAGCATGAGGAAAGATCCTTAGTATCTCCTTGTGTAGTAGTGCCACCTGCTGGAGGCCTGTGTGCTCTTCTCGAAGCTTAATCTCCAGACTGTATCCTCGACCGTATTTACCCTTTAGGTGCTGTATGGAACCAATGCAACTGCAGAACAGCACCAATATGGAACAATCAAAACATATAATTTATAATTTTCCATGCCATTAAAATGTGCATAGTATGCATTTTTTTCCATTCCTGATTGCTCAAAGTAAAAACCCAGTACATGTAATAATTCAATAATAAGCGTATTGATTGCTCAAAGTAAAAACCCAGTACATGTAATAATTCAATAATAAGCGTATGTAAAATGCAAAAAAAACATATCAGTAACAACTGTAACAATTTGTCCTTAAATTAATTAAGTGATTAATGGACATGGGGATAAAAATAGCATTTCTCAAATGGCAAATGTGGTATGACTACAGTATGGATGTACTGGATGCATTTCTTCATCCAAAAGAAAATGCAAGACGAACCGTAATTGGCCAGATACCATGATAGCCACTCGGTCACACACAGCTTCAGCCTCCTCCATGTAATGTGTTGTCAGGATAGCGCCACGCTGTTTGTTTTTAAAGGCCACACGCATCGCTCTCCTGGCACAATAGACAATAGTGAAACAGAGAGAGTACACTTTTACAAACAGAGTAATTGTTTATTCGCATTTTTTCCATAATTTGACACAATGACCTTCATCTCATTAAATATATTTTGGAATTGTGTTTACATGTAGAACTTTTGATTCTATAAAGTTTTCAGAAGATTTCTTTTATTTCTTCAGATAAAATGGCTATGCCAGTATATTAATGTAGTGCAAATCAGCTTTACAAATAAAATAGCTATTATAAGTATACATCACCAAACCAAAAGTAAGCAGGTCCAAGTATACTGAAAGCAGTCTTACCACATACGCTGCTTAGACTTAGGGTCCATCCCAGATGAAGGTTCATCTAAGAGCACAATCTGAGGGTTCCCTAGCATGCTTAGTGCAAAACATAACTACAAACAAAAGACTCCCATTACAAATAGTGGCCAAGTATCGTACAAAGTATATAAAACACATATATTCATTTAAAAAAGATAAAGATATGCAAACTTCTGCAGTTCTGAGTTTTGTGTTAAAATGTTATTTGAATTCATGCGGGTTGTTTTTGCCAGTGGATTGTCTCACCTTCCTCTTAAGTCCTGCAGACAGACTTTTAGTCTGTTTATGAAGGTGCTCCTTCAGTTCCAGTGCATTTACCACCCTGAATGTTAACCACACACATGCGCGCGCACACACACACACAGATAATTAATTAAGTCTACATAAGAATACGATTTCACACTTAGATTTAGCATGTAATTTTAATTGTCAACATTATTATCACTAGAGTGGAAACTCATTGAAATCCAAAATAGCTAAAAGTAGCACATGGGCATGAAAACCAAGGTGTACAATGGTTGTAAAAGCTGAGGTACCGTCTAATGATGTTTGGTACATCACTGTGGTGTAAACCTTTAATTGCAGCATAGATCTGGAGGTGCTCCTGTAGGGTGATCTTAGGCCACAATGGGTTTACCTGGGGGCAGTAACCTACATGTTCAAGCGGGTTATCTACTGGCCTGAACTCTGTCCCATAGTCCCCCATTAAAATCTGCACAAAAAAAGAACAGGTTTAAAAACTAATAAGCCATTGTTTTAACATTATTTTCACCTATAACACGCAATACAATACGTTTTTAATCAGTGGTTCTTAAAGCAGGGCCCAAACATACTCAGTGGTGAAGCATAGCTAGAAGATCCCATACATACATTTTTTTGGTCACGTTTCAAAATTAACAAATGTTATACTTATTATTAACGACTGTTTAGTATTCTTTTTTTTTAAGGTCACTTCAACAAAATATGTGTAATCTTCAAGTACAAATAATGTTAGACCTAATGCCTTCTGTCACTGGAAAGCCTGGTAACAAAAACGCACTACAATAAAGGGCTACAATAAATAACCAGAACACTTTTTAACTCGGAATATTAATGAACCGTAAGATTTATTTTACAGTTAAATAGGTCCTGGGCACCCAAAATTTTAATAACCCTATGCATAAAAAGTGTAATCAGATGCGGTGAGGGACATGTTTTACATGAAGCTTAATTAAAGATGTAAAAAGGCCTTAATGCAGTCCGTTTAGCAGACACAAATTAAAGAGTGACAGCAGGAAGAAGTACACACTTGTCCTGCAGTGGAAGTTGTGTCTCCTGAGAGCATGTGCATGATTGTGCTCTTCCCTGCTCCATTAGGTCCCAGAAGCCCCAGGATTTCACCTGTACAAGCCAGGTAACACTGTTATCACAGAATTTCATCCCCACAAAGCAGAACATCATCAGACAAACGGAAGGCTATGTACCTTTTTTTACACAGAAGGAGATGTTCTTGGCAGCCACTTTTCTCTTTTTACTTAGAGACAAACCCTCTTTCTTCACCATGTACTCCTTCCGTAGGTTACTTACCACCACTACTGGTTTCTGGGCACGCAAACCAAAAGAGGCATTTAATTAGCAACAATACCCCAAGGTACAACAGAGTAAAGATCCAACAAACAGATTATTTGCATTGTACTTGTTGTCACCTAAAACACCTAAGTTGGCTCAAATACGGTCAAGTACATAAATGTTTATGTACTGACAAATATGTTTTTTCCACCCGTCTATGTTTTCAACTCCGGTGCACTTTGGTAAAGTGTATGACCTCAAATGCTTTCATTTTTAGGGGATTTCCTAAGGAAATACAGCAAATGATCCATTATTCAGGGACACTTAAAACTGGATAAACTACCAAGTTTCAATAGTTGGCTGCTAATCCTTTATAGTCAGTGACTGGAATGAAGTCTGGAACCTATAGACACCAATACATCGTTACCAATACATCTTTACATGAACATTCCTGATATTTGGCAGACGCCCTTATCCAGAGTCCTGAGCAATTTACATTACTAACAAGTTAGGGGACTTGCTCAGAGGCCCAGTAGTGGCAGCTTGGTAGTGTTGGGATTTGAACCAACAAACCCTCATACCGTATGTAGTATTACATGGTAGACCATGAGCAGCTCTTTCCCTTTTTAAACACTCTTTTCTTCACAGCTTCCTGGTGCAAACTGATCTTTCTCTGTTAGAAAAATAGGCCATCCACCTCAGTTGTTTTACATAACCTTTTGTACCTTTAAGTGTTCCTGAGCTTACCAGGATGTTTTTAAGAAGACACCAAATAGCATTTGGCTATACCGAATGGTTTTTGCCGTTTTTCCCTTTGCCAACTCATGGCTTGCTTCCATGGCAGGATCAAATCATGGTACTTCAAATTGAGAGCTAACAAATTCCACAATTTCATATGCCACACTTGAAATAAACTCTCCTTTCATGTATTTGTAAAGAAAATCATATGTGAAATACAAAGGACCCCGAAAAATATGAAGGACACATTTAAAAAGCGCAAATTAAACGCATATGCAATACATCATTATGGTGGACAGTTTCGATAACAACGTCTTTGCCAAAGGTGACCATTAGCCTTGCTATTTAATGGGGGTATTTTAATAGTCACTTACTTTAATAGAATTCGATTGCTTAAAAAGATAATAATAAACATTTTGCATCTAAAAGGAAGATGATTAATAAAACATTCCCAACCTCTTCACAGCACTGACAGGTGAGGGCCTCTCTCACTCGAGCCTTCTCCACCATAACATCCTCATCCTCATTAATATTCTCCTCTGGATTTCGCTGCACTTTGCCCTTGGCTTTACATGAAATCCTACAACAAGGGCAGCCAACGATATCCATCAAGCAAAAGGATCATATTTCCACATCCCATAAACATATAACAAAAATCCTTTAAAAATCACAAAGCCAAGATCATCAAAGACGATATGATAAATAAGTGACAAGAACCTGCACAGTTGGTCATTTTTCATAGTTTGTCCCCCATACCGGATCTCTAGCCAGCGCAGCAAGAAAAGCAGCAAAATGCACTGAAAGTAGGGCTGCAAACACCAGAAAACATTTAGTATAACAAATTACGAAATATACACAAACTATTTAAACTGTCGAAGAAACTCACAGCAATAACAGCAATAAGTAGATTCTTCCAAAGGAACTCCTCATGGAAAGGTTGTAGGAATGTGGCCTAAAATTAGACAAAGTCAAGAAGTGTAATTCAATCACAGAAAAAAAAAAAAGGATATACGTTTCATTCACTTTTCAACAAGCAAACCATAACTGATCAATTTTAACCCACACTTTAACATCTAAGTGTCTTTCTAGATCTTAATTCGTTATTTAAAGCACCACTTGTACTGAGCACATTTATTGCATGGATTTGTGTCAGAATCATCATCATGTCATGTAATTTGTTCACAATATTCTATAATATCACATTACAGAAGGTTACCTTGGTAATGCAGTTGAGGCAGGCCATCAGAGGATACAATGGGTTGAAGAAGCATAGCACATTATGTAGGAAACGTGTTAGTCCAGGACTATCGTTCACAAAGACAAGCTGGACTAGGGAGGCAGATACTACACAAACCTGAGTCAACAAACACATACGCACAGTCAGTTAGCCTTGGGTGTATTTCAAAATAATACTCCTTTCAATGTTCTGTTTAATTTTCACACACATTTAAATAACTGCTGCTTAAAGCTATATACACTTTTCTTTTCTTTTTTTTATTATGGTACCAAGTGCCCTAACAGAGAAACACTGCTAAGCTATTACAGCTTTCATATTACAATATATAAAAATATTCTGGTGATATTTAGTGACTTCATAAAGCGTAAATGTGCGCGCGTATGTATGTTTTGTGTTAATATCTTAGTCGGTCACCTACCATCATAGAGAGAACGGACAAAAAGTCTCGGTTGCTCTGGACTTTAGTAAACAAGAATGACACACAATACGTGAAGAGGATCGTGGCTGGGCAGAAACCAATGAGACAAATAATCTGATGAAATATAAGAACGGAAAAATGAGACAGAAAATACTGTATATGCATTTTCAAAAGAATGCAAACTCTTTTACCAGAGCTATGAAAGTAAAAATAGAGAGGCAATATGAGTGATAGGAAAAAAAACAGCGCTTGTGTGTTTGATTTCTCCGTATAGTATCTTACTGTTGGATTTGAGGTTAAAGTGGAACAGTGAAATGAAACATTTAAGTAGATGGATGGACTGTTTAAGGCTTTATCGATTAATATTAAAACAGTTTTACTATCTATTACTAATACGAATAGTAATCTTAAAGAAACATTCTTAACAGGACTAGAATAATCTGACAAAATGTCAAAGCTCAAGGTAAAATATTCAACTTCTACATGGAACATGCATAGCTTTTCTACTCACCACAGCCAAGACATTGCTGTTGGAAAGTAGGTCTGTGGAGTGAAAGGCAAACATTGTACAGGTCATACAAATGAGGATGAGGTAGTAGAAAGGGATATCCACAGCTGCCTGACCACACCAGTATGCTGATGGCACCAAACCAGAGATCCTCAAGGTTGACCGGCACTTTAACTAAAGCAGATAAAACGCACCAAACATTTAATCTCTTTTGGCTAGATTTCTCTCAAAAATGGTCAATTAAAATCACATTTAGGTAAGATATGCCAAAAGTGAAAGACTTTAAAGTAAACATTGTTTTTGGAATGAATATATATATGGCCTAGAGAAATCTGTTTAGACATAAATACCTCTCGATCCCGTGTATGGTCCATTGCAAAATAGGCTGGCATTCCAGCTGCCAACATACCCAGTATCACAGCCTCAATGTAAACTAAAGCATAAGATGTTGAATCTGGAATTTGCTAGGATAAAAATGAAAAAACCGTTACAAACTTGACTGCTCTAATGCTACGCAGTATATCCTGTCAAAAACGCTAATGTTAATGATGACATGGAAATGCAAATAGTGCTTAAGCAAAGTACAATTTTTAAGTACTTAAGTAAATTGATGGCACTCACATAGTCAAAGGGTTTAGTCCAGGTGTTTATGTGACCAGTACCATTGTAGCCTCGAAAGAGTGCGTTGCTCAAAACATTCACAGCCATTGGCAAAGAGTGCACTGTGGTACTGTTAAAGGCTACAGTATAACTAAACCCCTAAAACCGTAAACAAGAAGACAGAAAAGCATGCTTTATCGAGGTGTCAATTAAGTCAACTTACACACTATTAGTCAAGTAAAGTCAATTAAAATCACTAACACACAAGAAAACCCTTACAACATTACAGCTTTCAGCTTGAGAAAACCATGACTCCACTTTAGCTTACCTTTAACTGCATCCCATACACACACTAATATAGTAAACGTTTAACTTAAGGCTGAACCCACATATTTACATTAAAGCCAGTATAAACAAAACCAGTCTGTTGCTCAGTTTATTGCATTCATTCTGTTGACTGCAAGTTTGACGCACCTTACTGGAACCTGTTACATTGATGGCAGCACTGTGAGGTGCAGCAGACATGTAGTCCAGTTTCTTCATTAACTCCACCTTAATGTCCTGAGACTCCACGTTATGAATGAAGCCTGATATATCTGAGCCTATAATAGAAAAATACAAGCAGAAAAAAATCTCTAGTCACAACCCCATTGTGTGGCATCTCTAATACGACTCAACACAAGAGTCTATTGTAGGTCTCTGCAGACTTTCCTTTATTTTGAGCCAAACAAGCAGTTCCGTGAACTTAACAACTTGAAGGTGTTGACAATTTTGTCAGTAATTAAATTAGGCATATTTATCATTCAATTAAGTAAATTATCTGCCAGGATGCTTGGTCTTCTTAAATCAATACACTAAACTCCTATCCGGGAAAAGCAGGGAGACTCACCAGAGGAGTTAAGTACGAGCAAGCTGGTGCCATATTTGCGAGGAGCTTCATGGCTGTGGAGCAGATAAATAGGTTGAAATTGTCTCTCGGGGGAATGGATCTGAATATTCCCTGTAGCCAGTGACAGAACCAGCAATGAGGTCAAGAAGACCAAGAACAGTGTCACACTATTGTTGAGAGAAAGACAAAACGATTAAATATGCAATGAATCTCTCATGCAAATGCAATTACCTATATCTAAATATGACCTGGATTTGTAATGCAATCGCTGAACTTACTTGTATATAATGGGTTTCTTCTCTCTTTGCAGGTTCAGCATGTGGAGCCAGGCCACTGTGCTAAACTGCTGCCTCCAGAGGGTGTGGCCTGTAACTGCATCATGTCTGCCCTCTGAGAAGGTTAGCAGTCTCTGGTCCATATCGTCCAGAGAGGAAGCATCACCTACTTCTTCTAGCTTCTCCTGGTTAAACACACTGTAGTCTAAAACAAAAACTATTGTCAAACTGCGGAGTCTTTCCCCAATAAGACTCACAATAGTAGACATAAAGGTATTTCCATACTTCATGCGTGACTAACTTCACATATATTAATATAATAAAATGTGTAGGGGGAAAATTGTAGGGGAATGTTGCTCATTTTAAATACTTAAAATATATATTTTAATGAGATATTAAAAATTATGGAAATTAAAAATGAATTGGCATGCTACAGTAATCATGACATAATACAATTTGCATTATTTGGAAAAACTGTAAAAGTCTGTGCAAAGTTTTAACAATAAGAATTGGTAAATATTTTGCTCCTTTTTCATAGGCTTTTGTATTTATGCAGCAAGTATAATTAACACAAAAAGAAAAATAAAGGAAGGGTATACAGTCCAACAGCAAGTGCATTCATGGTGAGTATAAAAGTTAAGTTAAAGTTTAAAGTTGAGTTTATTGGTCACATGCACATCATACAGTACAACATACAGTGAAATTCTTTGATTCCGC
>JAOUQX010000043.1:5458918-5469142 GCA_028566295.1 Liobagrus marginatus | reverse complement strand
TATTAATATTTGGGTGTAGAAAGTCGACTTATACACCGGCATATACGGTAAATTAGTTCTGGAAAATATGAACTATTTACCTTAATACAAATTAACATACTACTCATTAACAGTGATAACCATTAGTCAGGTAGTTCCCTCTCTTCAGTCCTGAGCTATAATGATACATGCATATCTGACTGCAAAGTTTATGCCTGAGGTATCCATGGGAAAAGTTTTGGGAGGAGAAGCACAGTGAAAATGGTGAGACACTAGAATAAAGATATTTTCCCTTCTTGTTTAAATCATCATCATGGCATGAAAACTCAACCTATAGAACCAAAATTCAGAATTTCTACTCTCTTGTTTCATTTGTATAGTCATGTGCAACAGAGGATGATAGGTGGGTAAATCCAGGCTTCTCTCAAACACCGACACGACACAGGTACAACCCATTCCGATTATAAACGATGTGTGCAGTACTTAGTAAATATACCTGCCCATCTGATTTCAGAAATTGTTGAAACCATTTACAATATGAACAGTGCAGAGGAATAATACAATCCTTTTAAACTAGTGAAACTGCAAAGCAATCTGTTACTCAGTGAAGCATAAGGCAGTAAGCACTATGGCAGATGGTAGCAGAAGCAGAAGGTTAACAGAAGCCAAACCTGGAAATGTCTCCATGCTCTCAAAAGGCAATGTGAATGTGAGCTCAGCTTCTTGTTGCCTTGACAACTCAGCCTTCAAAACATGCTGCTTGACCAGTGATGTGAGGCTGTCTACATCACAGGTTTCAGTCACAGACATCCTACACAAAGTGGAAATCACATGTTTAGGAACGGCACCATCTTGAAGTGACCAGTATCGTTGTCACGTTTCATTCCAAGCACACAAACACAGTCTGGCAGTAACATGTAACAAGCTACAGAGGTTTATTTTTTTTAAATAAATTGAATACTGTTTTCAGTTATCTCAAGTGGTAACCATCTCATTTTATTAAAATACCAATAAAATACTCTGAATGAATATATTTAGAGTATGCTACGTTATACTACTTGTGCAGCATTATTTAGCGCAAATGTAGGACATGCAACACTGACCTGAGGTGGTAGCCAACACCACATTTGGTTTTGAGGTAGAGAGAAGACCCCACGCATTTCAGCTGGCCCTGAGAGATAACTGCCTTCCGATCTGGGTAGTCAGAAGAATATAAACAGGAATATACAATTATTCTGAGAGTGAATGTGTGGGTGCAAGAGGTACAATAGTGTAAGAGCAGACCTGCAAGTATGTCCGCTTCATCCATATAGTGTGTGCTAAGGACAGTAACTTTGCCTGCTCTGCGACTTTTCAGTAATGACCACACCTGGTGGCGTGACACTGGGTCCATACCAGCTGTAGGTTCATCCAAAAGCAGGATCTTCAATTCCAACACACATACACAAACGATTTATCAGAGGCATTTTAACCTAAAAAAAAAATCCTAATTCTGTGCAGTAAACGTTTTTCTACCTTGGGGTCTCCTAGTATTGCAATGCCCACAGACAGCTTCCTCTTCTGACCTCCACTCAGGTTCTTGGCCTGGGCATCCATGATCTTCTCCAGGTCTAGTGCCTTCAAAACTTTCTTCACCTTCCAAAATTAAAGTGAAAGTGTGAATTTACGCCGCGACCGCCCCCACGCCCTAAGTTAGCTGGGATAGGTTTCGGTGCATCCCTAGTAATTATAACAGCTGACGAGCAAAACTGAAATGGGGTGTGAAACAAGCACATATATGTGTGAGGTAAAGTATCCACATACTTTTTACGTTGTTGTGTCCGTGTACGCACCTCACTATCAATGTCACAAGGCAGAATGCCTTTAATGGCTGCAAAAATCTTCAGGTGCTCCTCCACAGTCAGCACGTCAAAGATGATGTTGAACTGAGGGCAGATTCCCACAAGCTGCTTCATCTCAGCCCCATCTACTATTTCCACTACCGGGGACCCATATATGGTAGCAGAGCCTAGGGTTACAAGAGCAAACAGCCATGTCATTAAAGGCTGTTTGGCACATATCTAGGTTTACTAAGTATAAAACTGTCGTTTATAGTTTCTAACCCCACCCCACACTGCTACTTCCAGTCACAAATGATCAAAATGAATTTTCTTTACATATATTACAACTTCTAGATGCACTTTCGTATTTGCTCAACATAAAATTATTCCTCTTTTTAGCGCTTTATTAGACCCGTTAACAGAACGTGCTCGATCTTAAATCTGTGTGTTTAAACCAGACAACTTTCTTTAGTAAATCACACCTTCTGTCGGAGGACAAATACCACACAGGATGTTCATGAGGGTAGATTTTCCTGCTCCACTGTGACCCAACAGAGCTGTAATTTGGCCTTCGTAGATGTCAAAGGTCAAACCTAAAACAGCATTAGAAAAGAAGATTCGAATTGCCTGGTGCTTTTGCAGGCACAAGACACAAAGGTGTCATCAGAAGTATACGTTTGTTCTAGATGTTTTAACATACCGGTATTTTGTAACATATGGCAAAAGCAACAACACAAAAGGCTGTGAATGTGACGTTTGCTCTATGCGAAATAATCAAAAAGCACAAAAGCAAACTCAATTCCAATGAAAAGCAATATAAAAAAAAAAAAAAGAAAGACTAGACCAACCTCTTAGTGCTTCTACTGTATTATCTTTCCCTTTATAGGTTTTACGGATGTTACAGATCCTGAGGGGGTAAAGAAATAAAATAAACATTCTGACACACCCAGTTATTAAATAGCATGTCTGGCAGCATGCCAATGTCTAAGCGAGACGTTCAAAGACACCGATCGTAGACAGCGCTACTTAATTTCAGAGGAGGACATTTAACCCATGAATCCGGAGTAATGCTTACAAAATGCTTACTGTTTTCATTACTGGCAAAAGTAAATGCTATAAGAAAGCTAAATAAAACCCCAGTTCATATATACTTGTTTCTTTCTTGTTTTTATTCATCAGCACACTTCTTTGTTCACAGTAGTTGACATGACATACCTGATAGCTTCTTTGCCTCTAAACTCAGGAGAAACAGGCTCTACTGATTCATCAGCTGCAGGAGTTCCATTCACTTCTGCCTCATACACAGAGCTCACTTCCACATAGCGCTTTCTACGTCTTGACCAATAAGAAGGCTTTAGAAAGTAAATCATTGAGCGTCGCATTCCGAACTCGCCTACAGGCAGGAAGAAATTATGTAGAGATTGGGCAATGTATTTGAAAAGATATTAGAGTCACACCTCAGTCTTTTTAATCTCTCGAAGTTATAGAAACAGTATTGCACTGTATCAACAGTCGAAAACTTTACTAAAGCATAAAACCTTTGCACTGTATCAACAATGCAAAAAAAATGTACTAACCCATAAAACCTGCAGAAACCTAATTTATTTTTATTGGTATCTCTGACACACACACACGGTGCTGTGACATAAAACAGAATGTATTGCTTACCAATAGAAAAGGAAAAATATATATATATATAAGCGAAATAAAGGTATAGACGGGGAAGTGGACAATATTTAGCTCGTATGCCAAAGAGGATGATTCTGGATGAATATTAATTGAGGTGTAGGACCATTCTAAGGATGTAGCTCACCTGGTAGAACTTGCTCCAAGTAAATGGCAATCAGCAGGTAGAGGATGCAGTCCAAACAAAGCATAAGCAGTGGCACATATAGTGGATGAGGGCCATTAGTCAGAGTTGAGAAGACTGCCCCATCCTCCTGTGCCTCCAGATACACCACCTGCACATAAAAACATCCAAATATTGGAAAGAAATATGTAAACATGTAATAAAAATGACAATATTAGAAAACTGATCACAAGTACAAGGTAAGTGACTTGAAAGTTCTTACATTACTAATAAATGTTATGGTCACTTTTCACCTCAAGTACAAACATAAATGGCTTGGACTTCGAGATGTTACCTGTGCAATACCAATTGAGAAGGCACTGGGGGAAAGCAGGCAGAGCAGCCAGACAGCCACTTGGGGAAAGTCTCTCATCAGCACAGTAAACAGAGACAGAGAGCCAAACACCAGAGTCAACATGGAGCCCATTGTGCTGGCAAACTTGGGTTTCTTGAACAGCGGAGTCAGCATGAAAGAGAAGAAGATCTGGGGAGAAAGAAAAAGCAAGTTACGGTAACCGGTAAACGGTTTTACGGTAAAAAGCTCTGCATTTTACAATGGGAGATTATTTTAAAGATATTCAAGAAATTCAACAATAAGGCTTTTGGGAAAGTGAAAGAACAGTAGACATCTAAAAATGACTAATTACACGCTTTAGACATTCTAATGACCCAGGCAGCCATGTGGGAAAATGAACATTCTGCTGCTGAAAAACAGACACATTCAAACTCACAGTGGATATTCCGTAGAGAAAAATGAGGAGGAAGATTATAAGGAAATTGCTGTTGGAGAAGAGAGGAGTACATGTGGCAATAACAGCCATTAGAACAGACATTGTGGTCACCAGGGCAGCATAAAGAAGACCCCATGACAACCTGTGTCAAACACACAAACGAATAAACAATTATAAACAAATCAAACATTCTTAGGATAAAAGTCTTTAACACAGCTTCTGTATAAAGCAAAAATCAAACGTGAGTAAAAACTACTTACAGCATTTTAAAAGCTATTCTTGAATGATTTATATCATTATATTGGTGCCTACCAAAATGCCGTGTCGTATAGTCCCATCATGCTCATGGTGTCTTTGAGCCGATGCTCTTTTTCAGCAGCTACGTTGACAATAAGGAAGGAGACAAATGGCGTGAACGCCAGCACTAGATAGATGGAAATAAGCGCATGGGGAAACTTCTGGACCTCCACTGAGCCTGGATGACCCATCATTACTACACGCACATTTAGCTCTCTCCATACTGAACGTTTTGCCTGCATCTGTACCACCAAACACACACAGTGACCATATTTAAATCATGCGACTTTAGTGATTGTACAACATTTAAGTATTTTTAGAACTCAAAATAAAATAAACTCATTAAGCCAGTATACAGAACATGCAATTGTAACCTGGATGATAGCGGCATCAATCAGTGACTGTAGGCGTATGAACCCGGAATACCAGTAGTTTGCTGCACGGCAGTTTAAATAATTGGCGTAACAGTTTGCTGTGTAATAACAAGAATGAGAATTTTAACCGTATAACCCAAGTTATTTACTCGTATTAAGAGCGCATTATAGGTTAAGAAGCAAATATTACTGGCTCTATGCCAATTACTACAGAAAACATATATTTCTAAAAAATTAGAAATGGCAAAGAAACATTAGCATACATTTGCATTTTATATTATTTACTAATACAGAAGAATGGTAGATGAATCAGACGGACACAATCAGAAGCATCTTGTTGTCATCATTATGTGGATTTAATAATAATTGTTTATTATGAATTTCTCAAGCTGGTTTTCTTACCGATTGACTCAGTAAAGTCACTAGGTAGGGGAACCTGGTTGTAGGGGAAACGCAGCTGGTAGGACATTTTATCAAGGAACACCACACCCACATAGCTGAGCGGCTCATACAGACTGGCGTTTTCCAGGTCTTCTTCACTTGAGAACATCTCCAATCGATCCTGCATGTCTGTAACCGTAGTCACATAAATGTGAAAAAATAAATGTGAATTAATGCCAGGAACTACTAAAACATGCTATTAATGCTCACTGACCAAGAAGGGAAAAAAAAAAAAAAATGCAATTTACGGTTGGGTTGATTTGACTTGTGCTACTGTATTACAGGCAAACAAAACTCAATTTAATTGGAACAGAACTTTATCAATAATTATCAATGCAATGTGAATAAAACAGAACTCATCGAGCTACAGATACTCACGTAGCTCTTGTGCCACCTCCTCCATTATCTGACTTGTCACATTTGTTATGGGGGTGTAGCCCAGGCCTTTAAATGACACGTACTCCTCATCCTCAAGATCAGTAGTGCCAATGCTGGCATAAGAGATATGAGGGTTTAGCATACTGATGAGGATGAGAAGGCCCAGTAGGAGCAACGGAAGGATCAGCTCCTGAGCAGGGAAAGACAAGAAAGTGTTAAATGTTAAAGAACAAATGGTTAAAAAAAAAAAAAATTGTATTAAAACATTTTTAACAATTTAAAAAAGAAAAAACTTATGGTGTGCAGAGAACACTTTTGACAGATAAATTAATAAACAATTAAATGAAGAAATAAATAAATAGCAGACTCTGCGTTACATAAGAAAAATCAAATGACCTTTGTAAAAGTCAAGATAGGAATATACTGCATATCTCAGCAGTTTAAACAATCATTCAATTTACAATATTGTACATGTGTGAGGAAATCTGACTCACAGCTTTTAAAACGCTGAAGTGTTGCGTAATATTCCTGCACGTCAACCTCCATAAAAATCAATTTGGCGAAGCGGGCACTTGCTTGGCAAGACCTCCCTTCGTAAGAGTTCTAGCTTTCTACAGTTTACTTCTTTTTAAATAGAACATATCTTAGGGGAAGGCCAAAAACCCTGTATTTATAAACGGTATGCATAGAAAGTGAGATGATGCAGCCTACTGTAGTTTCTAGATTTAAAAAAAAACTTTCAATGTTTAAATAGAAGCTAGCTATTTGTATTACAATCAGTTTTGTTCCTACAGCTAAAGAAAGCAAAAGATCAAATTAGGCACTGATCTACACAAAATGGCTTATACTACAAGTCCATACAAACATGCTGGTCATTGTTGGAGTAGAAGAACCAGAGTGGCCTGCAAAGGACATTTAACCGGTGATATTCAAAAAGCACAAGCGGAGTGATTTTCAGCAGCCCGTATATTTTGGGGCATATACTCGTCACGTGCAACGCGCAGCTCAGGATAAAAGAACCATTATAGCTACAAACACCGAGTTGCTTTTCTGTCAATCGTATTAAAAAATTCAAGGCAGCTGTGATTGTCAATTGGCTGTGCATGAGCATCCTCGCAAAGAAATACAGCTAATGAGCTGGTATAATAATGCTATATGAATGAGCTGGATAATAAGCTCAAACCATTCACGACACAAAACACAAAGCTTAGCAGTAGCATACTTTTCAAAACACAATAGGTTTAAACATGTTCCATAACATGTTTGTTTAAAATCCCTAATTTATTCGTCCGTACTTCTAGTAACCCTACCAGAATAAAACTATGATCTGATGTGGAGCAGGAATGCTGTTATAAACTGACTGCAATCATAATTGGAGGTGCAGTAACATGCAGGCTGGGTTTGGGTTGAGATGTGGAAGCTTTATGTTTCACTCATGCTTTACAATTCATGAAAATGATCAGACTAAATCGATTTATTTTTGCACGCATTTAACAATCCATGCCGATCTGCAGCCTACGCGATTTTTAATACTGTAACGTTAGCAAGTATTTAACGGCAAGAAAGAAACTGAGGGAGGATCTACAAACATTCAGTCATCCATCACCATGCATTTTATAAAATACACTTGCTACTTCCCAATCCACATTATGATGAGGAACATGACCGAACAAACATTTAAGTCTACAAATACTGACAGTTAAGGGTTTTTTTTTTTTTTTTTTTGCTATTCTGATATGCTGAAATAGCACAGGCAAAAAAATGGACAACTCGGATATTTGTTTAGATGAGTGGAACAACAGAAGTCAAGAAAAAGAACAAGAAAATACTAAAACATTTACAGAATATACAGTAACACTAAATAAGAAAACAATGAAAAAACCAAAACTTCTTCAATTGTGGCATAGTTTTGCGACACTGTGTTACATTTTAATACATTATATTTTTTGCATGCACTAAAACTGACGGGAAGCTCAAATTTAGTGCTCTTGCATACATTTAATCTAGATAACTGGAAGAGTGCAAGTCCTATTGGGAGGTAAACGGAGAAGAACAGGATATCGCTGGGACGAAAAATGAGAAGAAACAGAAATCTGGTTTAAAGTGGTTAGAAAAAAGGATGTGAAATAATAACCATCGTGATTGCAGACATCAGTTCTTTCTAAAAACATCTGTCTTGTCAAGAAATTTTATTTCACTCTACCTACTCATATTCATTTGCTATGACATCAACTGTTATACACAATCAATTGAATGTCGTTTGAGTAGTGTAGGGTGGTCAACGTTTAGAAGAGTTTGGCAACGCCAATACAAGAACGCAATTTCATCTCTTCATCATTTCATCGGATGCCATAAAAACTAAGGATGGGGAAAACATCAAATAAAAAAACACCTGCGAACTTTGTTGTTTGGTTCTCCATTTGATGAGGAGGTTTTTGTAGAGCAGGCTCCTGGTTTGTTCCCATACTCCAGCATCTCTTCTGCTTCCAGACTGCATTTTTGCTACAGCATGCTTCAGCAAGTTAGGGCAGGGACCAGATCGCGGCTCAACGTACGACACAGCTGCAAAGCCATAACGTTAGCAATTTACTATACAGTTAAAGAAACAACAGCATTCAAAATAATCAGCAAGGTGCTGAAGAGTTTGAAACAAGTCTACAGATTTAAGAATTAGGTGTCAGAATTAACAAATCCCCACAGCTAAAACAGGTGGACCGAACAAATTCAAAATTGCATATTACATATATATAAGGTAAAAAAAACAAAAAACAGACGCGTGTATTAATGCGCAAATAAAATAATACACAAATCAAATCAAAACAAGGGGATTTAAGTTACTATAAGGCACTTATCTCATTGAGAAAAATGTAACAAACTTTTCACTTGAGAGATTGCAAAGCGATAATGTAAGAGTTTTGAGATCATTTATAAAATGTAGGGGTTTCCAAATACATACGTTTACGAATAAAGAATCTGGCAACCCAAGAAGGTTATTAATCAGGTTCTGCTATGTACAAGCTTGCTTAAAAACCTAATTTGGTTCTAACTAAAAGGGTTTACATGAATATTAACATAAGAAATTTTACTTTGCAGCTGAGTCCAGAACAATTTGTAAAAGTTACGTTAAAAATGTGCTCTGTTGTTTCAATGCTAGTTCCACAAAATTGACAACCTTACTATCAAATTTGGACCTCGGGAATTCTTTAGATGGATATGTCATTCATTATCTTAAAATGAAGCTCTTTCACTTTTGGAATAATTGGAAAAGCGAGAGAACTCATCCTAATTTCTTTCAGCTCCTCGGAGTCAAAACCATACGATAGTAGGAATATCCACCGTGTCCCGTCGCACCTCTAAGCGCCTATTATAAAGCACTTTTCAAACGAATGTTTGTTTATTTTACAGTCCGAACTGCTATCTTAATTGTGAGTTATTTTAAGACAGTCTGCAAGCTGGGTTGAATAGTTATATATATCCGCATAGAGTCTAAGCAAATTCTTGCAGAAATAAATAATTAACCCAAATATTTATTCCATGTTTGCGAATGAAAGGATCCCACGAGCGACAGAACACGTTAGTTAGCTGTCATGCTAGCTAGTAAACGCCAGAAAACTGCATTGTGTACAGCGTTAAAGCGCTGACTCAAACGAAAAAGGCATACGCATGAATTTAATTAGGTCATGTCTTACTTCTAGGAGCTTTTTTTTTCTTTTCAAAGTCAAAACGCCTAAACGCGGGACATGTTCCTCTTCCGTACAGACAGTAAATAAATGCGCACACATACAGTGTATATTAAAAAAAGGACACCCCTTCGTTGTCAACCAGCAGAGGAGCCAATGCGTTTGACGCCGACCACTCAGAACTCGCAGACTGTGGTCCTGTCCAATCAAAACGCGACTCCTTTTTTCCTTCGTAGCCGATGTAATTCGACAGTGAATATGTGAAGAGTGCTAAGCATTAAGGTATTTATATATCTGTTGGTGTGGATGTCTTATTTATTTATTTATTTATTTATTTATTTATTTATATATCCATTTTTAATTAGAGGAAGTGGTAGGTCAGTGGTTAAGGTGTTGGACTGCTGAACCAAAGACTGGTGTTTGATTCCCAGAACCACCAAGCTACCACTGCTGGGCCCCTGAGCAAGGCCCTTAACTCTCAAGTGCTCAGTGTGAGCTGGTCTGTGAATGTAATGTAAAATATAGCTGCAAGCAGCAATTATCGGGGTCAATTCCAATTTTAGTGTTTGTAGTAATAAAGGATTTAGATAAAACGCCCGTACACGCATGACTGTTTGGCCACCACCAACTCCACCAGTATTGTTAAGTTTGCTGATGATACAGTGGTGATGGGAC
>JAOUQX010000043.1:5426500-5437553 GCA_028566295.1 Liobagrus marginatus | reverse complement strand
ACCTATAGCAAACTTTCTGTTAGTCGTCAAAGCATTTTACTGTATGTTGTACCACGCATAATGTACATGTGACCAATAAACTTTGAAGTTTGAACTTTGAAACACATACACAACATATACACACATATAAAAAGCACACATATATTAAAATGGTGAATCATCCCTAAGACTGTATCCTTGAAATTAGAAACATTATAAGGTAAAGATTACACAAGCTAATCATACACAAGTATTTCTGCTTAAAATACATCTGATAGGTTTTCACTACTATTATAAAGAGAGCAAAGTTCAGGATCAATAAAATAATATATACCGTATTTATCGTTCTACCGACTTCATTTTCACCCATTTTAACCCTCTTGAATGAGCTTGGATGAGTCAATGCTTTGTCCTAGGCTTTATATTAGGAACAGCATATAAGGTTTATATATCAGGTGTGCAAATAGCTGCAAACATCGATAGGGTGGTGGTGGCTCAATGGTGTAAGGCTCTGGGTCAGTGATCAGACGGTCAGGGGTTCAGGCCTCGCACCAGGCAAGCTACCATCATTAGGTCCTTGAGCAAGGCCCTTAACCTCACCTGCTCCAGGGGCACCGTTAGTTCTGGCTGACCCTGCGCTCTGACCCCAGCGTTCAAATATGTATGCTGGGATATGCGGAATCAAAGAATTTCACTGTATGTTGTACTATATGATGTGCATGTGATCAATAAACTGAACTTGACCTGACCACTTCTATATGCTGACAACATGCATTATTTATGGCCATTATTTACTGATCATAAATTGAAAAAACAAATTGAAAATGTTTTTTTATTTGTTATCACATCAATAGTTGAAATGTTTCAGTCCACTGCAAATACAAATGGTACTTAACAAATATTCAAACAGCAGAGCATCTCCTCCAGAGCCAGAGATTAATCAGCAACTGTTACGGCCCTCTATGTGGCCGAGTCTTAATGATCAATTCTGATTTATCATCGCTGCATTCACACTAGTTACGCATCTGGTGTTCAGAGTAACATTTTTCACCCGATGTCCTGCATGTCTACGTTATTACCATGCAGCTCGGTAACCTTTACATGACCAACCTGCGTGTGATGATGCCCATGTACATATTCCAAAATATTTGTTCAATATTATCATGGCTATAATTGGCCGCAGCTCAATATTGTATCTTTTTTTTACCTCCTTTTTATTTGCAGGGAGAGTGCATGATAACTTATCCTAACTATAAGCTTACCTCCAGGTAAGACATGGAAACGCTGTACTGCATGTCATCACTGGTCTCCTCAATAGCTTTGAACAGGTCGTTAAGAGTGCGGACATAGATGCCAGGCTCTGTATCCGTGCCCAGCATAGTGTATGTCTTCCCACAGCCTACGCAGGCACACATGCACAAGCGAAAACAAATTTACTCAAATAAATATACTGTATGGACACAAACGATATGACCAAAGTTATGCGGATGACCATCCCACTCATATGTAGTTCCTCCCCAAACTGTACACATAAAAGTACATAACTGTATAGAATCTTTTTGAATGTTGAAGCAGTACAGTTTCCCTTTAGTGAAACTTTCCATGGTTTGATTGGAAGAACTTTAAAGCCCTGACCTCAACCCTACGGAACGCCTTAAGAAGAACTAGAACCACGACTCCACTCCAGACATTCACACGTGACACTCTCGTCTGATATCATGCTCCAAATCCGGGTGAAAAGATCGATGTTAAAAATCACACATTTGTAGTAGTCAGTTGTTGAAATTCAAATTTTATTTCTATGGCGCTTTTAACAATAGACATTGTCCCAAAGCAACTTCACAGAAGATAAAGAATGAAGAAGAAGAAGAAGAAGAAGAAGTAAAATTATGAAATGTATCGCATTGAGCAGGCCTGGGGCGACGGTGGGGAGGAAAAAACTCCCTAATGTAATGCTAGGAAAAGGGGAAACCCATCCTCATGTGGGGGACAGCAGAGTGTGTGGTTAAAGGTGATATCCAGTATAAATAGCTTTATATGTCCAGTCTAAACATGTTGATATCCAGTAGTTTCCTGACCGGTCCATAAGTAAGCAGAGTTCACTGGTTGTGCATAAATATCTGTCATATGGCATTCTGAAAATAAAATTATGTTTCAACCTTCCCTTTACGTAAGGATATTTATAGCATCTTTTATTGGAACCAGCACATTGAGGCCAAAGGTCTTTTCCTACGACTTTACGCTGTCATTCGAAATAAACAGTGATTAAAAAAGAGAGTAAACACAGGAAAAAGGAAAATCAATTTAATAAGATTATCCTAAAAAACACTTGAAGTAAACAGTGGCATTAGAAGGGTAGCTACAGAATAGTTATAAATTTCAATTAGTCAGAGATACAATTAAGCATAAACAATAGTATGTTAAGGCTTTAGATATATTAACTTGTAAAATATTATTATTAGGTGTCAAGCCCCGCAGGGGCCAGTGCGCTAAAGAAATAAACGCACGTAGCTTCAGTTCCATATCTAATACTATCAGTATTAATTCCGTAATTCCATGTATAAATGTCGCCAATATCGCGTTAGCTGTCGTATTGAAGGCACAATGCTGCTATGTTTTTACTTTTTCTTTTATAATAATATACAGTTTTTGATGATCGTTTGTTGAAAAGTATTATTTTTATTTACTTTTTCTAGACTTTTAAGATTTGATATTATATCTCAGACATCTCATATCCAACCTCCTTCAGAACACAGCGTTTTAAAATGTTTCTTAGATTAACACCACTCTTGAGTGTCACAGATCTCCTTTCCCAAACTTGAGTAGAAGGCTTGAAGGCTTAAGAATGTTTACAATGCATTTGCAGATCACCACATGATTACAGTGCAAATGAATATCCCTTGTATGCGGCGGCTAAAGTGGCTGTTATAAAGCAACACAGAAACGTTATAAAAGAAAGACAGCTTTCACCATAGAGACCAAACAACCCAATTAATGTCTTAAGGCTTGTGAATTCTTAGCTTTTGTGTTCTTAGAAACTAATGTCTTCTTGACTTAATGACCAGAAAGCGTTAGTTTCCTTTAAGGAAGCCGTTGGCACACACTCATTTCCTCATACGGAGTGAAGGATGGCACACTAACCTGTGGGTCCATACGCAAACACAGTGGCATTATATCCTGATATAAGGCCCTCGATCAATCCTTTTGTAGTGGCTCTGTACACCTCCTCCTGTTCACAACACACAGGTTCTTAATTCTTTCTGCCTTTAGAATTAGCTTTAATACAATACATACAGTAGTTACAATGTAGAAAAGATATTGATTAGCGTGATTTTTATGCTGGATGCATGCTGTGATCACATAGCCCTAACATATACAGATTGAGGTCTACCTGTGTGGCTGTGTAGTCAAAGGCGACATCAAACATGTACGTCTTCTCCCTGGAACGATGAGCTCGCAGGATGTCGTCCGGGTCCTCCAGAGGGTCCATCAGCACTACCGTCTAAGAGAAAGAGACAGAACGCATTTTCAGAGAGAGAAGGGTTGCTCACAAATGATAAAGGGTGATTATTGTTGTATATTATATATAGAGACATTCCCACAAAGTTGTGGAAGCGCACACTTGTCTAGAAAGCCTCTGAATGTTGAGCATTATATTATTCCTTTACAATCCATATTGTCAAGCGTTTATCCTTTTCAGGGTCGTGGGGGCGCTGGAGTCTATTCCAGCTAACTTAGTGTGTGAGTTAGGGCGGGGTACATCCTGTAAAATCACCAGTTAATCTCAGGACTAACACTTAGAGACAGACAAACATTCACACACACATTCACTCCTATGTACAATTTAGAGTAACACATTCACCTATACCCAATCACTTGTGTTTGGAGGCGGGAGGAAACCTGAGTATCCAGTGAAAACCCGCATCAAAACAGGTAGAACATGCAAACACTGCACAGAAACACCCTGGGTGGGAATCGAACCGATGACCGATGATTCTTGCTGCGGGATTTGCATGCTAACAACTCTGTCACCATGCCGCTGTCAATTATCTTTTAAGTTATTATGTACCAGCCATGAGTTTGAGCAGAAGTAAAAAAAATTTGCAGATATAAATGCTTTGCAGGCCTTTTCGCAGGGCACACTGCTAATTATTCTTACAATCAGGTTCATTTTGAATAACACATACTCTGAAGTTAAACAAAGCATACACAAGACCAAGCAACAATAGGAAGATTTTTTTTTTCATAAAAGAGAATAATATGTTCTTCTATTTCATTCTGACCTCACCATCTGATCTGAAAATGTCTCAGTGGAAGTCAGTGGTGAATATTACTATTATAATAATAATAACAATAATAATATTATTATTTCCTGGAAATTCTGCCATCGGAGAGGAAAAGGCCATGAAGCTGAAACCTCGTTGTGTCAAGAGCTCTACTGATGCTAGAGTGATGTGAAGCTCAGTGTACGTGCTGCAGCTGCCTGCGACCGATGGACACTCACCCGCTTCCCAACACACACACACACACACACGCACACACACACCAATCGTTTGATGAGCCCTCAGATACACACACTACTGCTTTGAAGCTTATTGTATGAAATACACGGAAGGAGATCTGACTTTTAAAAGAGCACAATTAAAACATCAAACAAGGCAAACTCAAGTCTAAAAAAGGGTAAAAACTAAAAAGAAAACCATGAAAGGAGAAGAAAACTTCACTCTGTTAGCATTGTGTGGAAATACTAACATACAATACTGTATAACTAAATGTAACCTTCAGCATCTATTGTAAACTTTTCTTTCATACATTCATTATCTAGCGTTTATCCTGTTCAGGGTCGTGGGGGCGCTGGAGTCTATCCCAGATAACTTGGGGTGTGAGGCGGGGTACACCCTGGACAATCACAGGACTAAAACTTGGAGACAGACATTCACTCCCATGGACAATTTAGAGTAGCCAATTCACCTATGCAGGAGGAAACCAGAGTACCCAGGGAAAACCACGCAAGCATGGGGAGAACAAGCAAACCCCATGGGCGGGGATCGAACCAATGACCTTTTTTTTTTAAAGATTTATTTCCAGCATGGTTTTATGTGATAGGACAGAGTGAAACAAAGTGGGGAAAGGATCAGGAAATGACCATAGGCCAGATTCGAACCCGGGTCACTCAAAACACAAACGCACTGAGTATATGTTGGCGCGGGCACACTACCACTGCGCCACTCTGCCAATACCGACGACTGTCTTACTGTTAGGCAGGAATGCTAACCGTTCTCCCACCGTGCTGCTCTACTTTGCTTTCAGTGTCGAAATTCAGTGGACATTGTCTTAAAGCAGCTTCACAGAAATATAAAAATGCATAAAAAGCTACAAAGTTAAATATTATATGTATTACTGTATGTAATTGTTCCTAATGAGCAAGCCTTGGGTACTGGCGGTGATGAAAATCTTACGAAGACGATAATTAGTAAAGCCATTAATTTTACTTTGGATGACTTTTGAGTTCTGTTTGCATCTGTTTAAAAAAAAAACTGCTATATCCTTGATAGACTTTGCTTATATATTTACAGTTAGGGTTAGTAAACTTTTGAAATGGCTTTATTATTTGACTATTAGTATACATATAATTAATATGTGATCTTCATGCTGTCCAACATTTGATGCTAAGTTTATAGCTTTTTAAGCTATTTAACTTCACTGATTAGAATCTTTGATTATTTTTACTCTTTAATTATTAAATTAAATAAATATGGCATATTATATATTATATTATATAAATAAATATTTAAAATTCTTCAAAAAAAAATGTATTGCTTTTCTACATTGCCCACAATGCCATTTGACTAGAGACTGATGCTTGTAATCAAGCCCTGTTTCACGTCATTCATTAAAAACGAGCAATGCAGCAGTGCTTTAATCTGCACACACTTTGCTCAAACAGTTCAGATTCAAAAGCATTAACATCTATGCTAACGCGTAGTTAGCCACATTGTTCTTCATCCCTTACATAACTAGCCGAGCTACATATTTGGAGCTTTGTTTAATCCTAACGTTGCAGGATATTTTTAAGCGAGAAAAAAATCTCTTGCTTCTACGGACTGACATCACCACTGATTTTATTTTTGCTCGTCTGTGGCATCAGAGACGCCGGCGTCTGCTAAGCAGTACCTTGACCTAAATCACTGTTTAAGACATATATCTTTAAAATATTTTCTATTTTTTTTTCTCTTTATAGCTTCTTGTGTCAAAACGGTTTCTGTACGGTGATCTCGGCATCAGTGACGACAGCAGCAGCACCGTGGTAACCTACATGTGTGAATCTAACATTTATTTAGCTTATTAGCTTTAAAGATGCTATTAGCTTTATTAACGATCACTGGCCTATACTCCTGGCCATATGGCGTGTGTCTGTTAAGTAACCCAGCACCGTCATACACAAACACACAGCGAGAGACAGCTGCACAGTGGGTTCGTTGGCACCGATCATTGTGTTAAGTTCTCCACCCAACTCTACATTACAGTGTTTCTGATTAGCCTAATTGATAACCGGAGCTTATTGTTACACACCACCGTACACAGAATGCTACGGTCATTTTCACACTGTTTATGTAACCGAATGCAAAAAAGACTCCAATCAATCCACATATACATAAATTGAAATCTTATTTATCACATACACGCAGAGAAATGTTTTTATTCCGCAAATTTGAAGGCTGGGGTCAGAGCGTCGGGTCAGCCAGGACATGCACCCCTGCAGCAAGTGAGGTTAAGGGCCTTGCATAAGGTCCCAATGATGGTAGCTTGCATGGTGCAAGGTTTGAAAACCCCAACCCTCTGATCACCATCCAAGAGTCTTACCATTGAGCCACCATCGCAATTAACATCCACATTAATTGTATAATTAGTGTAAATGCAAAAACGTAATGTATAAACGGCATTTTAAAAAACACACTTTACATTAATAAACAGGCATGCTTATGGATTATATCATTTTATTTCAAATGAAATCAATTATTTATATCGCTTACTTTTATAGTTATTACGGAAAAGTCTTAAACATACAGTATATGAATGCGATTCTGACTAAATGTATGATGTTCGGAGTCATAATAATAACATACCGTAGTTCCACAATGCTACATGACATGCGTTGTCATGTTTTTTTTAAGTGTAAAACTTTCAATTTGCAGTTTTCCTTTACTAGCATTTATCTTCCATTTGACCCCTTTTTTCTCTTCGTAATGCATAAATTCATTGGAGCATTGAGCCGGCCTTCTTCAAACTGTTGAAAATTATTTGAAAGCACACAATTGCATATGATATCTCGGTGTGCTTACATATGTTACTTAACAAAACACCGTTCCGGCATGACAACGCCCCTATGTACAAAGCCCTACTCTTTATGAAGACCTGGTTTGCAAAGGTTGGTGTGTATGAACTTCAGGGTACCTGCCCTCAACCTTTTGGAATAGATTATATTTGTGAAAGTTATTTTTAAAGAAACGGACTTTATATTTAAAAAAAAAAAAAAAAAAAAAAGGAATTGGATTGAGAAGTACTGATAGGGCTAGTCTAGCGAGAAAAAGAAATCTGGGAAGAGACTCCTCGAGATCAAGGGCTAGACTGAGAATAGAAACGTATTGAGGCTAGCCTGAAGAGTGGAAGAGACTAGCCTTTTCCCACGCTAGCCCCAATCCCCTCCTCTTTTCTTTTTAGCCTTAAAAAATCAGGAAGAGATCGGGGCTAGCTGGAAGAGTGGAGAGGATTGAACTTGGCTATGAAAGAAAGAAAAACAAGTAGTAACCGGTACATGTACAGGCGTAAAAGAAGGTTCACTGTATTGGACAACGGCAATTGTTCTTCGACACAACACTTGCAATGCTTTTAATCAATTCATTTTTTCGTTTTCGTAAAGCTGAAAAAAAGATAGAAACTAGAGTTTGACAAGGCCTCTGTGTATGCATGGCAACACAACAATCCATAGAAACATTTCATCCAAGCTCAAGTCAAACGTGTCATTTGGTCAAATTTGTTGCTAAGGTTTCATCCCCAGACCTTCAAGAAAGCTAGATCATAAAAAATGTAACATGCAGCAGCAATGTGCCAAGTTCAACACAACAGGTTGTAGACTACACAGAATCAATTAGTGATATGGCATTATTTAAATTAGCCCAACCGAAAGTATAATGAACAGGGGTGTCCATACAACTCCTCAGGGATGATCAACTTACCAATTAAGTGGCATAGGAGGATTGAGTGGGGAAAGGAGGACAGCTCTGGATGTTGTCCAGCTGATTAAAACATCTATCCGTCATAAAGGAGGTATGTGTAAGGGGGTGTAACTACGGATTGAGAGGCTGCCAAGACATGCTATCAGGTTGGCATTTCCAGCACAGCCGGCAAGGTTTCAATATCTGATATAATTTTCAAAGTGAGGCCAAGGTTTTAAATACAGAAGGTCATCAGTTTGTACTGCTATGAAATGGTATAAGGTACGGATAATAATACTTATTTAGAACGCATTTCATAGTAAATACAATATGTCATAAGTTTCACTGTGTTCATAAATTAAAGCGGTGTATAGACAAACAAGCATTATGATAATATTATACAACTACGTCTCTCTCTGTATTATTCGGTGCACAGGGGGTAAATAGTTCTCTCCAGAGAAAAACTCTCCAGAGTCTGAGGATAAGATCGGAGCTCATTATTGGGAATGACCTAATCACTATTACTCACGTATAATAAATCATTAGAAATTTCCCACATTCAATGCACTTTTATATGATTTTATTTCGGTATTGATTATGTGTGCATAGCAAATATAGACAGTGTCAAAGAAAACGGAATTCAATTCAAATGTGTACGACATCGACCGGGTCGACATGATTGATATGAGCAACATTAAATGTTACAATATCACATGTAATAATAACTCTCTAATGATGTGGGATGTCAATGGTAAGGCTTTGGGTCAGGGTTCAAGCCTTGCAACAGCCAAGCTACCATCATTGGGTCCTTGAGTAAGGCCCTTCACCTCAGTTGCTCCAGGGGTGCTGCACATTCTCTCTGACCACAGCCTCAAATTCGTATGCTGGGATATGTGGAATAAAAACATTTCACTGCATGTATGTGATAAATAATATCTGAATTTAGTTCAAGTTCAAAGTTTATTTGTCACATGTACATCATACATCGTACAACATACAGTGAAATGCGTCGACGACTGACCGAAAGTTTACTGTAAATAGGGGTGAGGGTGAGGGAGAGAAAGAAAGTGTACAGGAGGGTTGGTTGCATGTAAATAATATTTACAATAAATACAGTAATGACTAATGTACATCTATATGCAATATGTATATGATGGTAATAATATAATATATACAGTGTACATATAGATTCTGTGCAATTTTGTGCATATGTGTGTGCAAAAGCGAGAGTCCCAGAGAGAGTCCTGTACAGATGTGTGTGCAAAACAAGTCCTAGGAGAAAGTTGTGTGTAAGTGTGTGTGTTATGTGATGGAGTTCTTGTTTAATATGACAATCCTGCAATAATTTGTGGATGAGGATAATTTCACGTGATCTTTATTTTATTTCATAATCGACAAACGCTGTTAATCAATATTGCGGCCTTTTAACTCATTCAGTATTATACACGTTAAATTGAAGTAACTAGAAGTGTCTTAATGTGCAGTAAGGTGTGATATTTTTGTCATCCGCCCAGACAAATGTCATACAGATACTGGACACAAAGCTAGATGTAAATCAACGAGACTGTACGAGACTTTTACAGTAATTTACCGTGTAATAACAATGGACATTTTTTTTTGCAGTAGTGTAATTTCATTTCGTAGTGTAAAATAACACAATCCACACATCATACCTGTCTGTCTGACACTTGAAGGATAGGTGGCATTCGGTAGGGCACGACTACAAGCAGCTTGGCAGAGCTGGGTTCAGAAACCTTCTTAAAGTCTTAACCGCAAACACAACCGACACCATCGTTAACATCCGTTCATTTACCAATAGAAGAGATTGAAAGTATTTAAGAATTAAAGTTATTTAACGCTTTAAGCGACAGATTAAAACGTCTGCATTTAAATGCCACGGTTGCCAGTACATTGCTGAAATGATCAACCTAAAGAGCGAGATAAGGTAGAAAGCAGCGTCAGAAATGAATCCCGTACTGGAAAATACCAGGATGCAGCATTTTAAGAATGATAAAATATTTTTTTTTTTAATAAAAAGACAATAAGGCTAATCCGGTATGTGCACCGGATTACATAAGAGAGCATTGTTTGTAGAAAAGTGTCGTAAATTTGACAAGCATTTTACAAAGCCCCAAACCGCTCATGAATGTTGCACTTCAGTGGTGGTAAAACTGTGAGGTAACGATATTGGATACAACCGCTCTGTGGAACAAAACACCGTCCTGGAGGCCTCACGGAGCACAAATTCTATGATATGACCTGCAGTAAGAGCTGCCTTCACTGAAACAGCTTCTCCGTTACACTGTCGTTATAACTGACCGACGACTCCATAAATATATAGAAACCGTCCCCTTCACTCACAGCTTTTACACAAATATCGTGTATGGGTGCTATTTCAGTTGTCAGGCCGTCTGATTGTAAGTATGTGCGCCTTCGTCTTTTTCGCAAATGTCACTGCTGTGCGGCCCGCTCCTCTTTAAGCCTCTGAATTAGCTGGATGTTGTGATTTTTATTCATCGATGAATCTGTTGATAACGTGTCATCGTATGCACAATAACGTTTACCCATTATTGTGTGTGTGTGTGTGTGTGTGTGTGTTAACTTGTTTTCATGAATTTATGAGGACACCAATTTGAATAATAACATGGGTATTACACCGGTATTACGACATAAGCATGTATTATGGGGACATTTCATGAGTCCCTATAAGTAAAATAGCTTTAAAAACATACTAAACTATGTTTTATTAAAAGTGTAAAAATATAGAATGTTGCGTGTGATGTGTATGTTTAGGAGTAGGGGTAGGTGTGTGTGTGTGTGTGTGTGTGTGTGTTTGTGTGTGTGATGTGTAAGTTTAG
>JAOUQX010000043.1:5267006-5278644 GCA_028566295.1 Liobagrus marginatus | reverse complement strand
TCCTGTACAATCAGCAGTTATTTGCAGGACTAACACTTAGAGACAGACAACCATTCACACACACATTCACTCCTATGTACAATTTGGAGTAGCCGATTCACCTATGCCCAATCGCATGTGTTTGGAGGCGGGAGGAAACCGGAGTACCTGGGGAAAACCCACCCAAGCACGGGGAAAACATGCAAACACCGCACAGAAACACCCTGGTTGGGAATCAAACCCATGAGCTTCTTGATGTGAGGCAGGTGTGCTGACCACTCTGTCACCCAGAAAATGATACCTCATTTGTATTACTAAAAATGTATCCTTTTTTTTTTAGACAATAGCTATGTAAAAGTCTGGGGTCCGAATGGACCTCAAAGACAACGAGTGCAAACTGGAAATGAGGAGAATAAATTAAAATTATTTATCTCACACATGCAGTGAAATGTTTTTATTCCACATATCCCATCTTAAAGTTGCAACAAATATTACAGCATTTAATAGGTGCGTGTAGTGACATGTGACCAATCCCAAACTCCCTTAGCATCTCAGGGCAGACGGTAGTGCAGTCAAAAGTAATATTTATATTAATAAGCTATTTTTGAAGGTTGCTAAGAGACTATTAAATGAAAGCCGTAAAATGGGCTATAAATAAATAAACCAGAGATTTGTATTTATAAGTTATACCCTAAAACATTCAGAGTTAATCTTCTTAACAGAATTTCAAGTGCTACACATAAAAACAATGTTACGCCATGTTTACATTATTTCCAAGTAATTGTAATGACTTCCTTTGAGACTACGTTCGTCAAACCTCTGATGGACGCGTTCAACTTGTTTAACCAGTAACGCAAGTTTACCGGCCGATTTTGCTGTCTATTATGTTAAACAAGAAATCATTTAGTGTTACGTTTGAAAGACCTTAACGTTTCACTCAGAGGATGTGCTACGTTTTCAGTAAGTTCACTAACGTGGTTTTATGCACCGGCACCTCTTGTCTTGATTATTACCGATCTAACCCTACAGCCAGACTTCTGGAAAACTTCTTTTCAAGCGCTACACGAGTAAACGTGAATTGAATTAAAGGTGTGGTTTGTTCCTAAAGAGATTACTAATTTGATTTTAATAACATGAGGGAAGAATTTCTGGGCCATTATTTAGTAATTACCATAACTGCAACATGACATGAACATACCAAAGTTATTATAAGTGTGTTGTAGTGAAGAGATTAATTAATGCAACTCAAAACTAGATATTTATGAGACAAAAAAAAAAAAAAAAAAAGTTTCATTGTTCTCCAAGTTTATGAATGCAGTCTTAAGGGTAATGGTGGGTGTTTTGTAGAACACCTGCACGTAAAGCAATTCTGACCAATCCCTCCAGTCCAAATACACACTTCTACCACTAATTATGTTTAAAACTGAATCGATACATTTCACTTTTAGGTATAATCTCAAACATGACCTCAGTCACAATCTTCCAGTAGCATTTAAATAAACACTCCCTACTATACACAGTGGCCTTTTTACTCACATTCAACCCACATTGTATGAACCACCATGGCTGTTCTTTTTTTTTGCTTTGATCCCTGGTAGAACGATGTGGTAGTAGTAGTAACAAAGTAGGATTGCTGGCCTGAGGGATTAAGAATGAAATTACCTGAGTTGAGTGAGCGATCGCGCTCCACACCGGGTGGGTGGGGAAGGTAAAGGGACGGAGTCTGCTCTTCGTCGCCTGAGAAACTGCTCCTCCTCAGAGACCCGCCAAACCCGAGCGACCTCCTCCCAACTGGAATCTTCCTCTCTAAAACACCAAGCCACACTGGAGTTACCTACGTTACTGCATTATCCATACTGCAGTAGAAGCTGCACTTCTCACAACCTCCCTGTTCATCTTCCAAAAGGACTTTGACAGCATTACATTCTGCTTTCTAACGACAAACTAGTCATTTTCCCACCCAGCTTTCCAACCTCCCAGCACCACTGAATAAGTGCCACAATCACGCTGATGCCGCCAAATGAAACCGAGAGCACACACACAGGGGCCAGTGAACAGAAACAGGAAGTAGAAAGAGATTTGACTGAAAATTAAGAAGTGTATTACTTTTCTTTTGTCCTTTGTATTGTGGCGCTTTCTTTTTCTGCTTTGTCACATTCGGCGGTGCTTCTCTCGTGGCTGGAGAAATAAATCAACACAAAAGTTCCTAATTATTCAAGGATAGTCAATGAAACTCAAATGCATGTCAAACAATCCTCTTGACAAGCAGCCACTGGTTTAGGGATGCTCTCTTACTATTACAACCTGATCAAAATTAGAGCGAATCCTTTAATTTGCCATCGGGTCGTACTAGATTACGCAACACAAATAGATGAAAAGGATGAGAAACGAGTGGAAAGGAGCAAATTGTGTGTATAGAACTCTATAATCAATTAAGCAGAAATTATACAGCATTAATTCTTATTACAAAAACACATTTGTTACAACCCATTCTCAAGGGTTCCTTACTAGTTTGTAAAATATTAATGGCTTTTAGCTTCCTAGAGGATGGGAGGTTAATGGAATAAACTGCAGATCATGGCATTGTGTTGAATAACAGAGGCGTGTAAGCAGTGTGTGTGGGTGTGCACAAGTGTGACTGTTACATTAGCACCACAGCGAATACAGCAAGCTTCATCTGAACATGGACGTAATCCTCCAAGTGAAATCATTTGTAGTTGTATAATTTGTATTAGTTAATGGACACTACAGACAACATCTGACCATGCTAACAAATTAGTTTCTGAAGTGAACAGAGCTAGGGTTTTTGTGTCATTTTCACTCACTTTGTGCAGCAGGAGGCTGGAGCTGGTAGCCAGTGACTTGACACCAGCCTACAGGGTAAAGGTCTGGAGACTCACAGTCCACCCACTGGTCATACTCGTCCTCCCAGCCATCAAAATGAATGCGCAGGAGTCTGTGGACTATCCTGGTTACCGTAGCTACACACACCAGACGCGGCTCCATCAGATCCACCGCCTCCAGCTTCATGCCTTCGCGGAAGCCATGATTCGGGACCTCCTGGAAATGTCGCACGTAACAACGTAAGCGTGTGAGAGCAAAATGTGGTTCACAAATAAGAACGGTACGAGGGGTCATCACCCACTTTATCGGCAAACCTCCAAAATCATGTAATGACATCTAATATGACCAGACTGGCATCAAAAAAGGGCTTATTGGCTAATAAGACGCATCGTTTCCCTTCGTTCCTTAATGTAAACTTACTTTGTTAAAGAGCTTCACAGGAGCTGCTATTGAACATGTTTCTCTGAGGTAGTCAAACCATTTGAATGGCAGTTTGTTGTACCCTGTGGATCAGGCCGAAATTTACAGTTGAAAAAATACAAAGCATTTATTTGTGGCAGAAAGCTGCAAATGTTAACACCTGAAATGGTCTTTACCTCTCGGCGGTGTGAGCTCAATATGGTTGATTTCACAGAAGCCCACTGGGAAAATGGAGGGAGACGTGGAGTGGTAGCAGAACCAATCGGAGCCATCTGCCGCTTCGGAGCCATCGATCCCAATCATGAGGTACCCATCTGCCAACACCTTAGAGAGGAAAACCGAGCCGACGGCATTAATGGAGGCTATTTCCATTCGGCCGTAAGTGATGCGCGACTCGTTTAGGCTGCATTCAATTACCTTTCTTACAGTAGCGACACATATAGCTGAGAGATTGAGAGGGTCTATTGCTTCCAACTTCATGCCATCTTTAAACCAATCGCCACTCTGGTCTACATCCCTTATCTGAGAATGACAAGTTAAACAAATAAGACTGCTTTGTGATTGGTTGAAAAAGGACACTTCTGAATGCGATTTAAAACTTTAGACATTTTAGAAGCTCTACCTTTAGAAACAACTGAGATGGGGCGTCCATCAGACCCTCGATTTTCTTTGACACCTCTAGAGAAGACAGACGGTATATTAAAACAATATTATGAAAACATTTGTTTTAGTGATTTAATTTCCCAAACATCTGCCAATGACTGCTGTAAATAAAATTCTCACAACCTTACTAGCAGGTGAGCACACACACACACACACACACACACACGCACCAGATCTTTTAAAGCGGTGCCCGATGCTCCTCGACCAGCCGATGGAATGGATCAGCGGGCTGAACATGTGACACCAGAAGTCATCTGAGCCGTCCTGGCTTTCCTCATAGACCAGCCGAAGCCGACCCCCGATCACCTGCTCCACCAGAGCTACACGTGTCCGGCACAGGTGAGTTTTATCCACCACCTCTACACGCATTAGCTTCTTAAACGGGTATTGCTTGCTTTCCTGCACCTGGAAGTTGTTTAAAGAATCATGATGTAAGAAATGTCTACAACAGCGATCACTACAACAAATGTAGTGCACTTCTGCAACATGAATATAATAAAGTTCAGCTAATTTTTAATATGTATACACAGTTCTTCGGTACAGAAATCTGTATACTATATATAACATATAAACTATGTCTTAAATTCCTCTACAGTAAGTGCTTATTCTTGTCAGGAATGTAGTGAATCCAGAGCGTTCTTACCCTTTTAGGGAAATCAGGTGGCAGAGTTTTTACACCAGTGAGTCGCTTCACGAGAAACACTTTCCAGTTCGAGCACTTATGCTGGATGGCTACAAAGAAAGAAAGAAAAAAAAACAAAAAAAAAAAACAACAACATTAAACTGAATCACTGGTTGCTGGGTAATTTATCGAGCTGTGTGTGCTTTATCATAGATATTAAACACTTACATTTAGGAGGTACCAGAGGTTTACCGTTCGAGGCACACCATCCGACAGGGTGGATTTCTGGGACACACAGATTACACCAGTAGTCATGACTCGAGTCGTTATCAAATCCTTCATATCGGAGAAGTGCTTTAAATCCTACAAAAGAATGGATTACAAAAAAGTCAAAAGTTCATGTCGTTAGCAACAAAACGTAAAGCAACACAAAGATTTTAATAAATAAAAAAATAAAAATAAAAATAGGATTTACCTGCCAACTTTACAATCTCTGCTATCCAGTAAACTTTGGTGGAGAGGTTTGTGTCAGAATTGAGAACCTCGACCCTCACCCCCTCAGTAATGTCACTCCAGAATAAACCCATGGGTACCTGTAGAACAGTGTATATAAGCATGTGTTAAATCAATAATTATGATTGTTTTAAAAGTAAATTTGGACCTGTTTCCGAACAATACGCACATGTTTGAAACTGCTGACCGATGCGCCAATCAGATTATTGCTACAAATGTACTGACCCCAGTCAAAGCCCTCAACTGGAATAGCTGTCAGAAGTTAAACATACAGAACACGGTACAATCAGTGTCATTCTCAGTCACTAATATCTGAACGAATTAAGATGTAAACTCACTCGATTGTGGTAGAATTACCTGATTTTGATTTAGCTGGGCTCTGCTGAGTCGACTGATACTGTGAATAAGCTGCCAATTTTGCCATGAGCGGCTGTTTCTGTAAGACCTTTGCTTTTTTTGTTGGTGGTTTCCCCTTTGGTTGACAAATGTTCCACAATTGAATACACAAAAACATGAATGTGTACCCCTGTAAAATACTACTGAAATGAAGACCAACACTGTTTAGGTGTGAAATACCTGAAGTCTGGCCAATATGCTGGCCTTTTTCGAGTTGGAGGAATAACTTCTGGAGCAGGACACGCTGCAGAAGCGCTTTGTTTTGGAGTAAAAAGCATCCCGGACCCCGACCATTCCACACATTTCACAGGTCGCTTTAAAGGTGCACAAAAATAAATAATAAAGAAATAAATAACAACATACTTAGCACAATACAGTCACAGTACGCACAAGTCGTACTCAGCCGGGGCACATGCTAACCAAACACAACAAAGCCTGCACTAACCCATGCCGGCTTTTCCATCTGGATAGGTGTACACCTGCCCGTTGTTCTTGATGATGGGCAAACCGGGAGGAAGACTGCGCTCTTCATCTTCACTGTCCTCTGTGCTGGAGCTGCTACTCGACTCCTCGCTGCTCTCATACCCGTCAAACATGCCAAATGAGTCTCTTCTCTTTCTTTCGGACCGTGAAGCGCGTTCGGCCTGCAAAATACAAAGTTCAAGTCAACTGATCCTAAGTTCAAAGTTTATTTGTCACATGTACATCATACATAGGGCAACATACAGTGAAATGCTTTGACGACTGACCAAAAGGTTGCTGTAAATAGGGGTGGGGGAGAGAAAGAAAGTGGTTGGTTGCATATAAATACTATTTACAATAGTAAATACAAAAATTAAGGACAGTATTTACCAATTACAAATGTACATGTATATACAATATGTATGTGACAATAATAATATAACATAAATATACTAATATACTTTAAATACTCTAAATACTATAATGATCCGTCCAGGAAGCAGACGCCACACTGAAACTGAATAAAATGGAACTAAAAGACCAGTTGAAGTGTGAGCAGTAAAATAAAGTATAAAAAAAGGAATAAACCTAAATTCAAACAGCATCTGAATAGCTACAATCAATTACATTAATCGTTTGAAGGATTTTCTACACTTAAAAAAACAAAAGATTGCAAAAAGCCCAAACTTCCGAGTTGGAGCTGGTTTATGGCGGGGGTAAAAATAGAGTTGCGAAAGCAAACAAATGACAATCAGTTGAATTCTCAGATAGAAGGAATAAAAAATGAAGGTGCACATACTAACAGCAATGATGTTTGCAGAGTAGTAAACTAACTCTGCCACAAGAAACAGCTTAGCAAATGAAAGCCGAAATCGTTCACCGAAAGCACTTTTCACATTGAAACCAATGAACAAAATGTTCTTATTGTATGCAACAGGTTCCCCGAGAGCTGAGCAGCCGCCTGTGTTTGTTGTGAACATTGTTGGATTAGAGCCAATTAGCTATGAGGCTAGCTACAACATTACAAAACGAGCTACACTATGGGCCTCAGTCTGATGTGCTCCACAAAATACACAATAAACAGGAAGGCCGCTGTGAAAATATTGACTGTACTAATGTCATTGCAGTAATGCATTTAATGTAGGAATGAAAAAGTAGCGTTCCGCGGGTTAGGCTAGCTAGCAGGCTAACGTTAGCTTTGCTGCAGACTGACAACCAAAACAAAGAGGATTGTAATGGAGCTAGCTAGCAAGCTAGTTGAGGCTATTTTAAAGCGAAACAAGGAAGCAAGCAGAATTTAATTTCTCTTACCAAATCCCTTGCGTCTTCCATTAGCCCTTCATGTAAGACAGAAAGCTAATGCGACTTCGCTAATGTAGCAAGCCACACTAGCAGGGGCTCGTGTTCAATATTTCACCAAATGCAAAAAAATAACTCCAGCTGATTATCAACAATTGTCATTGAATAAGTGCGCATGCGCTTTCGTGCCGGTTTACTATTGGTCCGGAAATGGTGTCGTCACAAATAGATCAAACAAAATAAGGTGAGCGATTTTTACTGCAGAGGAGGCACAGATGAACACACACCTACACTTATATTACTCGGCCTCCGATTTACACTTAACAATAATTATGTAAAAATTAAAATAATGTATGTATTAATTCAAAAGATTATTAAGCAGCTAGCTGCATAATTAGTCATAATTATAATAAATTCCGGAAGTACAGAGTATTGTTTAATTAATTCACTTAACTGGAATGCATTGTATTAACAAAAGTTCTAATTCTACAGTTAAGACAGGTGTCAACTGCAGACCTACATTCTAAACAATAACAGTTAGAATCTTAAACAGTTCCGTCACGAACAAGGAACAAAAATGCAAGGACAAGAGACCAGGCATTGAAGTCAATAATGTATATTTTATTATATTGTATTCATATAATAATAATATAAGCATGTTAACAAATCCTGAAATAATAACACAACAAGTGTTACAGTAATATAATTACATGTGGTTTCAAACAACAAATTAATCACCAAAGTGCACAACGAGAATAATACTGAGGTTTATTTCCATAGCTTACTCTTTCAGAATCCCTGAGTTCCACCTCTCCTCTGGTCACCGCTTAACTCTTCTCAAATAGTTCAGTACACAGTGAATAAAACAATATTTGTAACAGTTAACTGTAAAACAGGCAACAAAGTGAAAAAAGAAAAACAGAACATAAAGCACAGTCAGAGCAGTCAGATAAGGTCGTGTTTGTAGAGTTGAAGCATCGGCTTGTGAACAGGTGGTCTGTAAAATAAATAAATAAATAAATATCTACAATCAATCTAATGAGCGCATCTTTCATTTAATCTAAACAAGTGATTGCAAATGTAAAGGGAAAAAAACAACAAAAAAGTATTCAGAAGTGTTCATCTGAATATACGCTGTTTATGTAACATTACTTTGATGGTTCCTGTCTTTTTCAATATTATAAAAGATCTTTTCTTTCTCTTGAATTAATCACGTTTTAATGAAAAAACACCGAAGCCTTCCTTTCTTCCTGAAGATAAAATCCAAAAATGTAAAATGCCAAGTTACGGCTTACTGTTACAAAGCGCTGCTAATAGAGACTCCTTTAAAACCCGCTAGTTTTCCTTGCAGGAAGCGTCACAGTAAAACACATTTGTCCATTATAAAATCAATTCATGTGTCGTGTAAGAGTGCCATACAAGTTCTTCCTGATGCTGCAAGATCCAAAATTTAGATTCATTTAATTTATGTAGGACAACTTTCTAGGATGTTTATAAGTGCTGTAATATTGCAAGTTCTAATTCACTGGAACCACGAGCCAAAACTTCTTGCATGACAAATGTCCATGTGCCCTCAAAGTAAGGCCCATGACAACATTGTCATAGTTAGTGTAGAGGAATTTGAGCCCTGACCTCAAGCCCCTGAACCTATTGAGAATGAACTGGAACACCAACTACATGGCAGACTGAACAGCCTGAAAAATTGATTTGATTATAAAAGCAAGAGGAACTGAACCTGGGATGAATAAGATGTTAAACAAGCACAAATACGCACGTGTTATGATGAAACACCTTCATACACGATCATACAGCGCATTAGATAATTAGCATTATAATAAATAGCATTCATTTATTAAATTAGCATTATTTATAAACCCAGGATTTACTTTTCAGTCATCGCTAATGTCACTTTACTTTACACACATTTACAGAATTTTGGCAGACGCTCTTATCCAGAGCTGTTGAGGGTTAAGGGCTTTGCTCAGGGGCCCAGCAGTGGTAGCTTGGGAGCACTGGGAATCAAACACCGGTCTTTGGATCAGCAGTCCAACACCTTAACCACTGAGCTACCACTTCCCCGTGAGGGGAAACATCATCACCGCCTGACCAATTGATTCAACTTCAGTTAGCACTATGGTATAAATGGGTATGAGAAACAATAAATTGTATGTTTTTCTTACCAAGACGAATACTTTGGTCTTTAATCAGTTAAACTCGTCGTCAAGAACATCGTCTACACTTCCGGATATTGAGGCGACGTCTGCAAAAAAAGACAAAAAAAAAAAAAAAAAAAGAAAACAACCAAAAAGAGGTCAT
Organism: Liobagrus marginatus; assembly: GCA_028566295.1. Lineage (NCBI taxonomy): Eukaryota > Metazoa > Chordata > Actinopteri > Siluriformes > Amblycipitidae > Liobagrus > Liobagrus marginatus. Next base: position 5,269,130 of record JAOUQX010000043.1, on the reverse strand, counting down.
GTTCTACACCTGAGAAATGATCACTCAATTCTGTACGCACCTGTATTGTGTTATTATCGTTAATAAAACACACACAACAAATCCCATAGTGCTCAGTGCTGTGACATTTTGTTTATAGTTTAACACCACCTTAACAACCCCTTCCAGGTTCAGTGAGTTGCTTTAACTTCTTCGTAATTGAGAATTAGCAACTCCCATAGAGCTCCAGGGGACAGTGCTGTATTTCATCCCAATCTCCATCCACCACAAGGGTAGTACATGTGCAATTAATACCAACGTCCATGTTTCTCTGTACTTGGGGGAAACATTGAAGTGATTAGGAAACCTATAAACAAAAAATAGCCTTGACTGATTATTTGACTGAACAATTTTGCCGTTTGTATATTATTATTTCCAGAATGATGTCAAAGCATTCACACAGCTAGGAAATGGGGACATAAATATTCCCAGTAATCTTATATTTGATTGGCTGCAGAGAAGAGACATGGTTCAAAACACATCAGTTCTTACTTTTTCACAACTCAGCTACCAACTTTAATCACTATAGTGGGAGTAAACAGGGGTCAAAGGGAAACATGGTGATATTCTGCACTATGGTAATCACACATATGATACAGGTGTGGTGTTTAGTGATTAGGTTAAAACACACTAGAATATTCCTTTAAGTGAGCCATTAAACCAGCAGCACCTCTTACTGATTCGTCTCCACTGTTGGACGTCTGGTATTCATGTTCCAGGACCTTTTCTCTTAGCGTAGCATCTTCATAGACCCCATCCTTCTCAGTCTTTTCTCCTAAACCTTCAGCAAGTTGGTCACTTGGTTCACCGGTACTTTCCGTCAATAACTGTTGCTTTTCCACATGAATCGTAGATGTACAATCACTAGAATTATTAGTCCCCGTATCAGAGCAAGACACAGATTTAGTAGTGGCAATGTAAATGACATCACTCTCGCCGCTGCTGCAGTCGCTAACGTAGGTAAAGTTACACTTTAGGAGCGGCGGCTCGATTGGTTCAGACGGAGCTCTATCCGCTATTTCAGCGTCATCAGCACTTGACAAATCAGAGCTAAGACAGATTACAGAGGAGGAAGAGGTCACAGGGGTCGTGTCGTCAGTCTCCTGGGACAGACAGGAAGATGAGCAAGTTGGATAGGAAGACAAGGAACCTGTGGACGACGTAGGCGTAGTGGAGTTGAGTGACGACTCTGAGTACTCCGGAGAGGATGTAATATAATACCAGACACCGCTTATTCCATCACTACTCCTGCTGCTGCTGTTAAACACATACTCACTACAGGTACTAATAGAAGACTCCGGTTCAATCAGCTCTGATGATGATGATGATGATGATGATGATGTAACATTGCTGCTGCTGCTGGAGGACGAAGTTCCCAGGAAGACATCGTCACTGAGACTGATAGAATCTATTGCTAAGGCCACTGCATCCACAGCATAAGACGAGGATGTTGTGACCAACGAAAAGTCCTGAATAGGCTTTACTTGAGTTGCTGATGGAATGTCCTGGAGAGGATGGAGTCTTGGATCAGAGTCCAGCGGAGACAGCACTGACCCAGAGGACTCGATAACTTGGCTGACCAGTTCACTCAGGCTTAGAGACGGTGTGGAGTAGAAAAGCGATGAAGAAGGAGGTACGAGGCTGACGGAGGAATTCTGGTCTACATCAGCTCGCTCGACATTTACAGAGCTCGGGTAGCTCGATGATGATGACCACGCCAAATGCTTTGTCACTGATGGATAACTAGAACCTTAACACATCATGTCCAAATGGTAGTTATTAAGAGAGTGACATTCAGCCTGACAAACATGTGACAGGGTGGTGATTTGATGCGTAATCGGTCAGGCCACAGCCTTAATTTCTTACTTATGCTGTTTCTGCTTATGCTTCCTTTACCTGCGAATGGATCTCTTTGTTGGGCGTTTCATTCTGTAAGCGCGAGCTGCTTGGAGCAAAAGGCTCGCGTCGGATCGCAAGGCGCGGTCCAATAAATGGTCGGAGATCCATCCGCAGGTAAAGAAAGCATTGGCTTTATTCCAGTGTACAAAACTCAGCCAAACTCTCAACAGAAAACAGTGGGTGTGTCTGTGAACCGGAGCACGTGAG
>JAOUQX010000043.1:5193211-5203538 GCA_028566295.1 Liobagrus marginatus | reverse complement strand
TATATATACACACAGGTATATATATGTAATGCTTATATATGTAGAATCCATGCATATATTAAAAAGGGTTGTACAGTACATACCTCCTTATGTGTATGTGTAGGTATTTGCCAAAACGACTAGAATTGTCGTTGAGTATCGTTTTAGCATTACCAAAGCTTTCTATAATGGGCAACACATCCATTGGCTGTGGAAGGAAGAAAGATAGATTCTGAGTCCATATGTACTCAGCAGAACTATAGGTAGGTGTGTAAGTTGATCATTCTCAGGACCTGGCGCAGCTTGTCATTTCTACCCTGATAGCTAGAGCTCAGGTAATGAACAATAAGTTTTGCTGCTTCAGTCTTCCCAGATCCACTCTGCCCACTGTAGAGATGATTAACATAAGTAGAAACACGTTCATAGATATTATAGATGCAAGCAAATACAATATAACCGAATAAAAATGCATTATGTAATACAAATGCACATAGATAATAAGTAGGAGCCGACTATTCATTGTGTGTACGTTTTGCCAGAACTATCATCCCAGGCATATCTCTAGTCGAGACCAATTTATCTACTTGAGTGATGTACTGTAGGTGAGATTGCAGAACTGTCCGAACAAATCTTTTAGAGTTTAGTATATGCCTAGTTTAAGTTTAACTCCAAATACGAATACAGATATTGATATTTGGATCAATAAACAGATGCAGATGCAAATACAGAGAGTGGCATCGTGCTACACTCCTTATGACTAGAGACAAAGGGAAAAAAAGTATAAATCAATCAATCAATCAATAAATAAATAAATGGATAAATAAATAAACTCTTACCTTATAATGATGCATTGCTCTTGTGTACTGTTTTGAGATTGGCCAAAAGCCGCTTCGGCAATGGCATAAATATGACTAGAGACCAACACACAAGCAATTCAACTGTTCTGTCAAAAAACTCCTTAATACACAGCTTGATTCTTAAGGAACATTATAGTAGTTCTGTCAGGACCTTATAAGTCTAAAAGAAAATAGTATTACAAATGATAAGTAGTATAGACTAGACATTTAAGTCGGCTTGCTATACTTGTATTGGTGGTGGTGGCTCAATGGTATAAGGCTCTGGGTCAGTGATCAGAGGGTTGGGGGTTCAAGCCTTGTACCAGGCAAGCTACCATCATTGGGTCCTTGAGCAAGACCCTTAGTCCTTAACCTAACTTGCTCCAGGGGTGCTATTTGTTCTGGCTGACCCTGACCCCAGCGTATTCGTATGCTGGGATATGCGGAATCAAAGAATTTCACTGTATAATGTACATGTGACCAATAAAAGTTGAGTTTATTTATTGTATTTGGCGGTATGGCTCCGTTCTAAATTTCCCGTTCTTTTCACGAGCGAAAACAAAAAGTTAAGACAGGGAATAGCAGTGATATAGGGGGCGCTCTCTCAGTACCCAAAATTTCTGGTCCCTTCCACGGTCCCATGGAGAGTTAAGACTGGGACAAAATAGATAGCAGCAGCTTATAGGGGAACTCACCTCACTTTTAACTAAGAGAGAGCGGCTCTTTAACTTAGAACAGAGCATGAAACATTGACGCAGAGGACATTGTTTAAGTTAGACCAGAGTCACATGTGGGGATGTGGAAGAGTTTGGATGCAAAGTAGCGTGCACCGGAACTGCAAAAGTAGCTGGCTGGCAGTGTTTAAATAAGGTACCCATAAGGCCAATTGCCAATTGGTGCACTTCAATTAGATCAGCTGATTTAAGATCAGTTCACTGATGCAGCTTGACTACAAGACCTGCCAGAACTATGCAGAATTACATAATGACTGCAATTAACAGATTATAAAAAATAGCCAAATTGCATGTCATCGAATAGAATCCAAACCAAAGCTTGCAAAATGTGGTTATTATGAGACTACATTACATCATGGGTTATTGGATGATCTTACATTTACAGCATTTGGCAGACGCTCTTATCCAGAGCTGAGTAGTTAAGGGCCGTGCTCAGGGGCGGTAGCTTGGGGGTGCTGGGAACTGAACCCCGTTCTTCGGATCAGCAGTCCAACACCTTAACCACTGAGCCACCACTTCCCCTGGAAGTGGACTGATTTTCAGACGTCCAATGTTAGTATTATTTATTTAAAAATGGGACGTTGACTGGGTGCATCCCTGCAGTAAATCGAATAGCAAAAGAACAGCCTCGGACTACTTACGGTGGATTATTGTGCCTCTCCTTGCCTTGATACTGCTGTCTCAACTCTTCTGTGTAGATACTGAGGGGCTTAAAAGGGTTGATTGATAACAGTATATCGCTGATGTATGTCTGTTACAAATTAAAATGAACTCAATTCAAAGACAAGCCTGCAAAGTTTTCATGAAACGTTTTGATGCCGAAGCTGTGCATTGAGTTTTGATACAGAGGTATAACAGAGAATAATATCGATAAGCTACAGCTAAGGGGAGAAGCTGTGCGCTCCACTGATGCGAATAGATAACACGTACATAAATCGAGTCCCGATGAAACCGTTTCTTCAGATTCAGCAACACGGAACTTTCACACACTTCTCTGCAAACACACACACACACACACACACACACACACACACACACACACACACACACACACACACAGAGAAAATATAATGTGTACTGTAACTTCATAATGGCAGAGATTTTAATAGCAAAAAAGAAAAGTATTTACATTCTTAAACAGCATAAGCTTACAACTAAAACTGTTTGTGGCTGGTCTCCCTGTAGAAACACTTCTAGAGCCTTTTTACATATTCATGAGCCTATAAATGCCATTTAGATAAATAAATTATGGCTCTTAAAAGTGCTTCAAGATTTATCCTAGCATGTTAGACAATTTTAACATTGCCATATCCAAACACTTTTCTAGTTCCCTATGTCGTTCCTTATAACTTTTGGTTTTGATTCTTACTGCCCCTGGTGGTTAAGAGCAGTAAAAAGTAAATGATATTTACATTTACAGCATTTAGCAGACGCCCTCATCCAGAGTGACTTACATTTATCCAACTAAACAGTTTAGGGTTAAGGGCCTTGCTCAGGGCCCCATCAGTGGTAGCTTGGCGGTGCTGGCAACCCCGTCTTCAGATCAGCGGCCCAACACCTTAACCACTGAGCTACCACTTCCCCTATTTACTGTATGTATTCTATTTCAGAACCCTGAGATTTTCCCATAAGGCAGGAAAGATGGCTGTATCTCAGTGTCCTTCATTGTAAACAATACATTATTTTCCAATTTGTGACTTTGCTGGTCTCAGTATACACAATGCAAGCACATGTGATTATAATGGGTACAGCTACCCATTACAGAACAGATATAGTATGTCACTCTGATCAGTAGGGTAGAGTGAAAGACCATCTTTCCCTGCCCGAGAGCGATGCTACCAAACTTTTCTATGACATATAAATACTATGAATATAGTATTGATGATACTCAAGTTGTGACAGGTCTTCCACTTCATCCACCTCCACAGCTAGGTTGCTTCCTGGCATGAACACCTGAAGTAGAGATTTCTGTCAATCTGACACTTCCCATAACACCGCAACAGTTAAACGGTGAACTCACATAGCGAATATGATACATACATTATGACAAATTTAGATAATGTGTTTTAGTTGGACACAAATATCGATGCGCAATATTGTTTTCTTTTACTCGACTAGATTTACATAAGCAGAATTTTTTACATTTCATATGGGAATGTGTGAGTGGATACGCAAGAATTTTACATGATAAAGACCAGATTTATGTTAATGAAAATGCAGCATCCTTAGTAAATGCCTGGTCAGGGCCTTAGTCATTAAAATTCAACTGCTATTTTGTTTATATTTCCATCCATTCATTGTCAAGCGCTTATCCTGTTCAGGGTCGCAGGGGCACTGGATTCTATCCCAGATAATTTATGGCATGATGCAGGGTACACTATGGACAATCGCCAGTTAATGGCATAGACAGACAACCATTCACACACACATTCACTTCTATGGACAATTTACAGTAGCCAATTCACCTATGCCCATTGGCATGTGTTTTGGAGGCAGGAGGAAACTGGAGTGTCAGGTGAAAACTGGCACAAGCACAGGGAGAACATGCAAACTCTACCTGGGTGGGAATCGAACCCATGATCACAGGTTGGCTGTAAGGCAGGCATGCTAACCACTCCGCCACTGTGCCGGCCCATTGATATTTTGTTTGAGAAATAGAACCAACCAAATTAATTTGAAAACATTATGCTCAGGTGTAACTGCTTGAACAGGAATGTCAGGTCGAGGCCACTTAAGAGATGTAGATGAGGTTAAAGAACTATTATAGTAGAACAGTGTTTACTTCTTAGTTAAACAAGAATTTTCTTGTTCTTGAAGGGCAAAGAACATCAAGTGTCTACCATTTTAGGCCATGCCCATTTGAGTTTACACCAGAAAACAGATACCAATGCTAATATTTGGTAATAACAATGCCAATTTTTAACAAAGCTTAAAATTAATGTTGTCCTGGCATTGTTTTAGTAGTACAGCAGCACAGCGTATTACCATACAAATGGGGAATTCTTTAATTTTCACAGATGAAACATAAAAGCTGTTGACATGTATTCAGACAAAACATTACAAATAAATGTAGCATTTAATGTAGAGTTCATTATAAATCAGTACAAATTCAAATACATGTGCTTTTGGTACCTGGGTGCTGTTGAGCCTGCTCTCCAACATATTCTGAGTTGGGTCCTCTGACTCCCATGGCCCTCTGCCTTCGTGTATAGGTATCGTTTGGGCATGTTGATCATCTTGATAGACTGTCCACTTGGCAAGCTTCTCTCTGGTTTGATGTGGTGGCAAGTTTTCACTACGCAGCCAGTCCTGAGGATCGCTACACATCTGGTGATGTTGAGCCCAATGGAGTTCGATTACAGATGGGAGAAGGCCATCACCCATCAGTTCAGCCACTTCTCTGTCTCCTTCATCTTCATAAAATGTCGTCCCAGAACCATCAACCCATGGTTCAGCCCTGGCAGAAGGAACTGTCTGATCCAGATTCTTATCCATCAGTTCACCTTTCAAGCTTTGCACAACACTTCTGCCACCTGCCAAAAGAGGCTTTGACAAAGTTTGTTTAGTAAGATTTATCTGTAAACCCACAATCTTGCCTTTTGCTGACTGTAAGGCGCTATCTTTATTGTCTGGCGCTGGTATTGTATTTTCTATAAGTTTTTCTCCTTTTTTATTTTCTAACTTTTGTTGTTCTGACTTTCTATCAGGTTGAATTGTCGCATTGCGTCTTTTAACAGATTTGAGTACATTGAGGTCAGGCTTCACTGGAAGCACCAGCCGAGCACCAGGTTTCGGAGGTTTACGTTCAGGAGCAAGGCCACTGCCGGTGCTAGTGTTAGCCGAAGCAGCAATGTCTTCACCGTTTCCAATTTTGTTCATTCTTGGAAATACAATCGCATATTTGGAGTCTCCCGAGTTTGCCTTTTCTTCTGGATCTTGTGGCAATGGACAAGGTTCATCACATAATTCTCCTTGATCTGAGGGAAACTTTTCTTGTGTGTCTGTTCTCAAGTCTGTCTTTACATTTTCTGGGATTGGTGCCCCTTTAGCATTCTTTTGGGAATTGCCAGCCATTTTCAAGGCCATCTTTTGTCGGAGGAGGGTCTTTTTGGACTTTGTGGGAGTATTCTTCATCCTCAGAACCAGGCTAGGCAGCCAACTTGAAATTCCAATTGCTTGCTTGACAGCAGTGAATTTCCGCGGAACACTGACTCTCCGGGGAATCTTCTTTTGTATCCATCCAGAGACACAGTGCAATGTAGTCATGCCTTTCTTATGTGCTATCAAACGTTCCGTAGACTTCGTTGACACAGTGTCTGCAATTTCACTTGTTTTCATAGCTTGTTCATTTATTTTCTTTATCTTTGTCTGGTGTCTTAGAGAGGCAATCCTTGCCATTCCTAAACCCAATCTTACATTTTCTGTTCTTGGTTTCCGTGTGGTCTCTTCATTTATTTCATCCACTGACTGGTCTATATTGCATGCATTTTTATTTTTATCATCTTTGCCCTTCCCTTTCAGTGTGAACAACATCAGGGGCTGTTTGTTAAGCAAACCTTTTGAAACTTTTGGTGGACTCAACGTTCCCTCTTCTTTCTGAATTTCTTCTTTCTTGTTGATGATCTGGGACTTCCCTTTCACTACATCAGTTTTACTGCAGTCTATTTTGTTGGCCTCAGCATTTTCTAACGCTGGATCCTTATCAGTGGGCTTCTCCGGTGTAATAGGAGCTTTTTTACGCAGTAACTTAGATTTCAGCATGACCTTTTGGCCTTGGAGATGTGAGGTCAGGTTGAGTGTTTTTTTGGATGAAAGAGCAGGTTCCTTCTGCTGGTCATCAGCTTTATTACTGATCTGCTCTTCCGATTCTCTTTCCTCCTCAGTGCTGGTGGATTCCTCTTCAGGCTCCACTGTCCTTTTACCTTTTAAATCTTCCTCTTCTCCTTCCTTGATTTCATCCTTTGAGTCATCATTCACCTCATCCTCTGTTATAATGTTTGTGTCTGATTCTTCTTCCTCACTGCTCACTTTACTTGCTTCGGTCTCGACAGTTTCCTCCACACATTCGGACTCATCCTCTTCCTCTCTCTCTTCTTCAATCATTTCCTCAGAATGTTCGGATTTCTCTTTTTCACTTTCAGATACGTCTTCTTCTGAGTGCAGTATCCTACCCCCTCGCCTTTTTGTGCGGACTTCATGTGTTTTGCTGACTGTTTTGACGGCAGAAGTCTTTGAATTTGGATTGGATTCTTTACCTTTGCCTACTTTGCCTCCATTACTAATAGCCTTTGGAGTTAAGACTTTGTGGCCATTTTGTTGCCTTCCTCTTCTCCTTGTTTTAGGTGAATCAGTTTCTTCATCTTGTAACTTCCCAGCTTGTGCCATCGTTCTGGTTTTCTCCTCATCTTTTTTGGACTTGTCTTTACTGAATATATTCTTTTTTTTGGCTTGTAGTTCACTACTTTTGCCTTTGCCATTCTCGTTGGTGTTAGGGGAAACATCCGTTCCTCTCTTTCTACCTTTTCTTGCTTGAATTGGTTCTTCTTTTTCTTTCTTAATCTCCTCGTTTTTTTGTTTCCTCCCTCTTGCCTTGTTAGCTGACTTGACCGGAGACATGACGTAGAATTACACCTGCATAGTTGGCATCCTCCAAGGTTTTCCAGATGTTATGATATTTCACTTAGAACCTACAAATTAACTGCAAGAATGATTACATTTTATAATTGCAATAAAAGCATACAGGTTTCAAGTTGTTTTTAATAGTTCTAATATTATAATTGAAATTAAAATAAGTCTGTTAATTGACCATTTCTACTTTCTTTTTGTTGTGTTGCACTAGTATACTGAAACATTAAAGACACCCATACTTGCAGGGGACGATCATATGTCATGTCTGTCAGCTAAAGTGAACAATGCACCGGAATTAATGGATATCACCAGGACTGGGTTTCAGTTATATATCTTGCACGCTGTTGCATGTAAAATGGTTTGGGTTAGATGCTAAACCCACTTACAGGAAGTGGAAATGATGCTCAATTCCTTATATTGCATAACTTTAGGCTTCATTCTAATCAGTTAATGAAGAGTTCTGAAATACTGAGATTACATCCCTAATGCATATCCCTATGTAAAATAATATACCAAATACCTTCGATCATAAAGTTCTGTTATAAATATACTGTATATATTTTTACATTTTGCATAAAATGCATTGCATTGTTAGTTAATAATCAGATCCAGTTTACTGAAAGAAAACAGACCACTCCATCCATGCAGATTACTTACCTGTCTCGTTTGAGGCACAGGAGCCATGTTGAAGGATTTACAATCTAAGCATCTTTGTCTTTTCTGAATTGCTGAGATCACATGTAATAACCAGCAGAAATGTGCTTTGCAAAACAACAACTCCGGTGTCTCCAAAACAGACGAGTGCAAACACTAAGGTCTTGTAAATAATTCATGTTTGCATGGTAACACACACACTTATACACCCCATTCATATTGACAGCTGGTGAACAGACTCTGGAAAGGTGAGAGGCAGTGGTGAGGGAGTGAAAAAGGTGGTGACATATGAGGACAGCACACAGATGGGCAGACATGCCAGAAAATTCCAATAGTGCATCAGAGCGATCCAAGGCGTGTGGATAAATTTAGCTTTTTCGTAAATTTAGGAAAAAATAAATAATTAAAAAACATGATTTAAAAATGATTAGCACTCCTGCCTCACCGCAAGAGTGAGGTCATGGGTTTGATTCCTGCACAGGGTGTTTCTGTGTGGAGTTTGCATGTTCTCCATGTGCTTGTATGGGTTTTCCCCAGGTACTCCGGTTTCCTCCCTCCTCCAAAAACACGCGATTGTACATAGGTGAATGTGTTACTCTAAATTGTCCATAGGAGTGAATGTGTGTGTGAATGGTTGTCTGTCTCTAAGTGTTAGCGCTGTGATTAACTGCCGATTGTACAGGGTGTACACCGCCTCACACTCTAAGTTAGCTGGGATAGACTCCTTAGGGGACAGTGACCCTGTACAGGATAAGCGCTAGATAATGAATGAATGAATGATTTTAAAAGATACCTGGGTAACATTATCCAGGAGGACCAACACAATCAACAAGAAGGCCTCGCAATGCCTCACTTTTGCACGACAGTGCAAAAGAGTAATAAAAAATAAACATTGAATAATCAAATTTATGTAGTCACAGAGATTATTGCTCCTATTCTGTGGACCTACAATAGAATTAACTGTCACATCCTACATTTTTGTCTGGTTCAGCATTGCGCATCACACTCCAAAAGAAGCTTCAGCGCATGATCAGAAGTGAAGAAAAAAATAAATAACAATGACTTTTAGTTCCCCACTCTCGCTGAGCTGCAATTATCTAGAAGAAAGTCATGGCAGACTCCTTATAGCCAAGCTACTTTTAATTTTAATGTTTTTCTTCACAACACAAACACAAAATAAGAGCCCGGAAATCACAGTTTATTTTACCCAGGCTACTAATTTTTCTTAATCAAAACCTCATTTCCCTGTGACCCGAAGTCCCTTTAGCACACCAACACAATTCAACACTTGCAATACCTTTAGTGTAGTAATATTAATTATATTAATCGTAATAATTATATCACAGCCCTTTGTACAGCCTTTCATATCGTACTAAACCTTTATGTTGTCTTCCTGAACAGATTTGTTGTATTTTTATACATTGTATCATGCTGTATTGTAAAGTACTATAGTATTGTATTGTAAAGTACTATAGTATTGTATTGTATTGGAAGATATTAGATCACACTACATCCTTGTACACACTGTACTTGTCAAATTAATTATTCTGATTTTGTACATAATAGCGCTTATCCTGTAAAGGTAGTGGCAATGTCCTTTGTTAAATTTTTAAAATAATAGGCTATTGTTTTATTTGTATACTGTAAGACTAAATACAAACCTACAATACAGCTGTGATAATGGTCTTTATCTTTATTTGTTTGTGAATGAAATGCTGTTTTCCATGTTGCATTCTGGTGCATTAGTTTTCTCACATCATTAGTTATTCTATGTCCATGTAAATTGTCTAAACTCATGATGATGGGGACGATGTCGGCAAAGTGTTTGACCTATTACAGAACAAAGTAGCACTAAATAATAAATGGCCATGACGTCTGATCTATTGGTTCTACATGTGATATATGACATGACAGCTGATCCAACTTGAGGGAACTGCTTAATGAACCATAAAGACTTTTTTCATCTAGACATATCCAGAATATCAGTTTTCAGTTTACCATTAAGAGTGTGTTTTCTGCTTGTCAGGATGCTCACTGAAGAACAAAATTCATTGGTTTGTTGCTCTCGCATATGTAATGCATGTATGCATGGATGCTGAACATTCGTCAGTGATCCCTGAAAAATATATAGTACAAAATAATCAAATATTCATGACTTTACACTTACTTGTTTTCAATGTAGGTATTAAGGGGTTGGACTGCTGATCCTTGGCAGGGCCAAGTTACTACCGCTGGGCCCCTGAGCAAGGCCCTTAACCCTCAACTGCTGCGTTGTAAGTCGTTCTGGATAAGAGCGTCTGCTAAATGCTGTAAATGTATATGTAGTAGAGTATAATAGAATGTTGTGGTCCAACGCTTTTTGTATATTCTTATTTATTTATTTATTCAAATGAATTTGATAAAAAATAATTTATTCATTAAAATGATTTACTCTCATATAAACGACCACTCTCTGATCCTAATGAGAATTTTTTTATGTTAAAGAATCAGAGTTTA
>JAOUQX010000043.1:5116289-5127614 GCA_028566295.1 Liobagrus marginatus | reverse complement strand
TATCAGTCTGTGTGTAATGAATGAATATAATATACAAGTTTCACTTTTTGCATGGAATTAGTGAAATAAAACAACTTATTGATGATGTTCTAATTATATGACCAGCGCTTGTAGATGAAGCTTTTGTTTACATGATACCTGATACATGAATGCGTTACTGTCATTTGATTACTTTTTTAGTAACAAAGTTTCATTTAACTCGTTATAATTTTCAAAATTATAATTAGAGTGTAGTTCCAAGCATAGGGCACTATTCGTTACTGCTGCGTTACATCGCTGAAAACAGAAATGCCATTTTTAAAGTAAGTTGCGCGTTGACGTCTGCCAATTCCACACGCGACGTCGTCTACCTCAGCCCGATAAGCGCGTGCGACGCGGGAATTCTACTACAAACGAAAACAAAGTCAGAATGAAAAGTAAAAATTACGCGTCTTGTTGCTGGAAATAGTCATTGTTTTTAGTTTATTTCTTTCAAAAGCAAGAACGTTCTTCTGTATTGTAATTTATGTGAGGGGAAGAAAAGCTTTTCAGCCGGAAAAATGAGTTAATTAGTCCGATTAGTTAAAACACCTGAAAAGGCAGATAAGCACGGGAAAGCTTCTCGCGCATGCGCGGAGAGTCATACATCAACTCCGACTGTTGAGTTCAACGCCAGAATGTCCTTCTCCAGCTAAACAACAAACCGAATTTAACACCAACTGGAGAAGGTCCGAACAGATTTATCGTTGGGTATATCGTGGGGAATATGCTACCAATAATGTTAATTCGGTCGTTGGATAAAGAGATTCTGTTTTTTATTTTTTTAAAGATTGTGGGGTTGTAGGTTAGCTAGTAACCTAGCTAGTAATGGAACTAATTCCTTTTGAAAGGAGTAATTAGCAATTTAATTCCTTCCATCCTAATGAACTTGACATGTGTAGGGCAGAAGTTAATGGGCTGGATCCAGTTTCGCTTTAGAATTAAGGATTATTTATTAGTAATAGATCTGGTCCACAAGTCAATGTGATGTGCAGAGAGGAGCAGAGCTTCGCAGTTTATTTCCAGCAAGTCGACACTGCAAAGCGGCCTGATACAACAGCAGGTCTCCAAGCCCATATGTATGTATAAGTAACCCCACAGCATATTTTTTAGGGTGATAAATGGGTCCTGTGTTGCAAGTGTCTGTCTTAATTAGGCATAGAAATGGCTTCCTAAGCTACATTTCCAGAGTAACTCTCCCAATACTGTTGTTGCATAACATGTAGTTATGCCTGGGGTTTGAATGGCAGGTTCTTTAACAGGGTTAGGGTTAGGGTTAGGGTTTAACATGACCCGTCTTGTCAATAGACAGCATGGACTAGTGCATTATTTCACCAGGGAATCACATATGCGCACACCACAATCCCCTTGGCACTAGCTTTGCTGTGCTGGTTGGCTGACTTTGGACCTAATTAAGCGTCTTGAAGTAAATACTCTTGCACTGTTGCATTCTGGCTGCTGTTGCAGCTCATTGTGGCTGATTGTGCTTATATCCCTGGGTTGAGAGCAAAAAGTCGAGCTCACACTTTCATTACTTTCTCATTTGTTGATTTTTTCCCCCATGGCCCTGTGTGACGGCTGCTGCTGAAAGAGCTTAGGAAGCCATTTCTATGCCTAATTAAGACAGACACTTGCAATACAGGACCTATTTATCACCCTAAAAAATATGCTGTGGGGTTACTTATACATACATATGGGCTTGGAGACCTGCTGTTGTATCAGGCCGCTTTGCAGTGTCGACTTGCTGGAAATAAACTGCGAAGCTCTGCTCCTCTCTGCACATCACATTGACTTGTGGACCAGATCTATTACTAATAAATAATCCTTAGTTCTAAAGCGAAACTAGATCCAGCCCATTAATTTCTGCCCTAAACATGTCAAGTTCATTAGGATGGAAGGAATTTCAACTTTGAAGAAGCTGTAGTCGATGCATCCAACCCAGGGAGCTTATGAGAAGCTCTTCATGTCCATGCCTGGAGAGGATTATGGCAGTAATGCTGTTATGGTAATGATGAACATGTTTTAGAATAGTGACTGCTGGGCTTCCAGCCTGTAGCAAGGTGCGTTTAAAACTGATCAACTGCTGTAGTTCTATTGTAAGTATATGTTTCGGCACCTGTGTGAGTGTGTGTGCGCGCGCGTGTGCGCACACCTGCGGAAAAACAAGTTTTTCCACTTGTTTATTCACTTTGATCACTTGCTGATAAGCTCTGAGAAAACATGATTAATTTGAAAACCATAACAATTTACACAAGCACGTACTGCCTGAGTTTATTTTTTATTTTTAACCACAGCCTGACGAAGTGTTCTTCTTTAATTAATGAAGAAAATAAATAAAAAACACCAACTTCTGCGTGGAATTACATTGCACTGTTGCTGATTGTATTCTTATAACATGGCATCCCTAAGTGTTTTATTTTACGCTTCTTTTTCAATTAAGTTTTCATTTTATTTTTCTGATGCGATTTTGCACAAAAGGGTCTGGATTTACTAAAATAAAAACATTCCAAGCTGTAATTAGGATGTATAGTGACAGGAAATGTGTGCAGAAGTGAACGTGTTGGAGGTGAAGCGCTGGACATGCTGTTTATCCAAACGTTTTGGACAGCTGACCATGACCATATGGATGCACATCCATCGCAGATTTAGCCTAACTCTTACCACTATAGTAACATTGACACCTCTGGAAATGCTTTTCACAGATTATTGTGGCATTTCTGTGCCGATCGCTCATCTAGCCACAATCTTATTGGGGAATCGATGGACTAATGTCGGGTGAGGACGTCTGGGGTGCGGTCAGCATTTCCGTTTAGCCCAAATGGGTTCTGTGTGGTTGAGGTCAGAGCTCTGTGCAGGGTAGCCGAGTTCCTCCACGCTAACCAAAATACAGGCTTTGTCCCCCGGGGTATTGCCATGCTGGAACAGGAGGTTGTGTCTCTAACGTCCTGTAAAGAAACATTTTAATGAGACAGCTTTTTATACATCTTATACAATTATGTGCTTCTGACTTTGTGGTAATGGTCCCACTGGTATAATTGCACAACATAAAAGAATGTGCAGTCTGTTCTTTGCTGTCCTAATGTTAAGTCGTTATTTTAAGAAACAGTCTAAAAGGTTGAGGTACCTATCCAGATTTTATGATAAACCTGTCTATTACAAAACAAACTTATGGAATGGGCAAAAACTTGCGCGTAAAAAAGTAATGTGTCCTTAGATTGCATCTTTGTACACACTTGCTGTTGCCACAGTGACAAGCTGACTTTGATGGTAGTCAATTAATCTACTTCCTTTGTGTTGTTGTAAATGCTTAACTACATTACCCATCAGCCTCTGTACTTCACATGACCCTGCATGTCACATGACTCGCTCTCACAGCTGTTCTGAGTTTCTCCTAATTATCACCTCTTATTTGAGTTCTGGTTGTTGACCCCCATAGCTTTATGTCTACCTTGATGCTGTATGCTGTTTGGTTTGGTGGCCTCCCTGTGCTAGCTGTGTGTATAGTGTGTATTTTTTTGCCTATTTTCTCTTTTATTTATTTATTTTTTGTTCTTTTCCATATATCTGTGATATGCCCTGAAGCCAAACACATAAACACCCTTTTTTTGCTCATGTGAGTAACACCGTCCTCCACAGAACATGCAAGTATACAGTAGGGCAAGTTTTTGGCAAGTTGTAGACCGTTTTTCCAAATGTACTGTATGAGGCTTAATCTGTAGATTTCGGTGTCTTCTTGATGATTTTAAAAAGCCAGCTTTTTTTTTTTTTTTTTTTTTTTTTTGTATATTTTGCCTAAAGGCCTTTTTAAAAAAAGTGCTTTCAAGATCTTTCAACAGTCATTCTTCGCAGCAAAAACAACTGTTTGCTAGCAGGTTCTTTTGCCTCTGTCTGACCACCATTAAACTACCAGAGTTGGGATTTTCTTACTGATCTAGGGAACTGTCTAAGCTTTCACACTGAATAAATGCATGGGTACGGACATTTTGTTAACCTTTACGTTGAACTGAACCGGATTTTCCACACTAAGCTGCTTCTCTTATCAAACATGCAGCGTGACCGAGATTATAGGCACAAAGACAAATCAATCAAGAAAAATGGATGTGTGTTATGCCGCTGCATTAAGTGCTGTCGGTTGAATCTGGTAGATTTCCAAACGCGCAAGAAATAAACTGTTGCTATAATAATACAAGTTACCTTATCCTTTATAGCCTGGGTGTGGTTTATTAATAGCAAACAAGGCAGTATCTAAATAGTTGGCGTTACTTTAGGTTTAGTGGGTGTTGTGATTCAAAAGACCCATAAAAAATGCCTGTGTTCAAAGGTATTGGTTTAGACCAGGGGTCACCAACATGGTGCCCGCGAGCACCACATAAGTAGCCCACGGGCCTGTTTTAAAAATAGCCCACCATAACACCACTTACCAGTGAACTGCATCTAATTTTTGCGTTTCTATTCTTTTTTAAATCTGGCATTAATGTAAAATATTGTAATTGATGAAATTACTGAATGTATTGAAATACATTGAAAATATAATTACTTATAAAGATTTATTGATAGTGTTTCATTTTGCTATTTCTGTTTCCTACCTTGTTCAATCATTGCTGATAATTATTGTGAGAAATCATTAACACGATCAGTGTCTTAACATATATGAATAACGTTAATTATAAATAATAACATCATTAAAGGTAAATTGAGCAAATTTGTTATTTCAGAAGTGAATACCAAACTGGTAGCTCTTCGCATTAATCGCTACCCAAGAAGTAGCTCTCAGTTTCTAAAAGGTTGGAGACTCCTGATTTAGATGCTATCAAAGAAAGACATGTCTAATGTCTGTTTAAAATCTGGCAACCTTTAAGGCAGAAAAAGAAATTTGGTGATTTTAATAATCCGAGTTGTTTACTGATTCCAAAACCTCCACTGCCAAAATGATTCGCTCTATTTAACTTGTCACTGACTCATGTACTGTTGCTGCTAACTGCTTCTCCCTAATATTTACTACAGTAAATGTCTTCATGTGTCTGACCTTTTTTTTTTTTATTTTTATTTTTTTTATTAATACACTTAATGCTAATTTCATTCGTTTACTTTATTTTTTCTCTTACTTCGCACAGGTTGTGGTTGCGGCAGGCTAAAAAGTCAATACAGACCTCTTTCTTTAACCACAGATTGCAGCCAAGCCGCAGGATCTCTCCAGCAGGTCCTGGGGGATGTTGGATCCCGCACAAATCAACCAGGAAGTATCACGGTAAAAGTGTTCGCACCAAAGCAGCTCTTGGTGGCAAAGTTTTAGCTGTTCGGAGTGTCGTGATAAAAAATAAATGAACTCGTTAACAAGATGTTACTTGCTTGGATGTGTTATATGAGGTGGTGGATTAGGAGTGTTGGTGTTGCATTACGGTTACTAATTATGCAGTAGCAGGGAATGTTTACAATTGGGACGTTAATTTCCGAATTAATGTCAGACAATTTAGCAAATCTCCAAGCTTATAGTTATTAGTGTGATTCCAGGTACTTTTAGTCTTGGTGTGAACTTCAGGCTCTCGAGTTCCAAAACAAATTTCCATCATGGAGAGGTTGCAAGTTTGATTCAAACATTCTAGCCAGAAAACAGCAGTTTAAAGAAAATGACCAAGGCTTACAAACTACACTGGACTTAACTTAACACAATTCTAACACACTGACATTTTAAGTCACGACACTTCAGAATCAGATCACCTGTTATGTCCCCCATACACTAGCATTACCTACTGCATTTGATTGCAGCAGCAGAACGTAGCGTGTAACTGCGTGTGTACTAACTGTCTGTGTGTGTGTGTAGTATCTGTGTGTGTGTGTGTGTGCATGTGTAGTAGCTGTGTCTGCTTGTGTAGTTAGTGTGTGTGTGTATTACCTGTGTGTGTAGTACCTGTGTGTGTGTGTGTGTGCGTTGTAACTGTGTGCATGTGTGTGTGTGCGTGTAGTGTGAATGTACACTATAACCACTACATCTGCCATGCTGGCATAATTATGTAACTGATTCCTTCATGACCACAAACCTATTTTCAAAAATCTGTTTACTTTACTTAAACCTTCAGCGTGCTAAGGATTTACTTAAGTGGTATTATGGGCAGTATGTACGGGCAGTATGGTTTAACACATGGAACAAAATGTAATGCCTGCAGTTCTTGCACATTAAGAAAGACATGCTGCATTATGGGTTAACGCAGTGTCCATTGGTTCCATACTATAGAATCCTGGTGAAAGCAATCATGCGTTTCACGTACTGTATATTGTACGGTAAATTCACACTCTGGACCATGACTTGAGCAAAAGTCTACGCTCAGCTGCCTGTGTTTCTGACCTTACCAGACATGTTTCTCTCTGCCACGGATCCTGATTTGACCTTTTACCTTGTTCTTTCATTTTTGTGCCGTGCCTAGCCTTGTATATCCTGTTTGCCGGACACCTGACCCAAGCCTCTTTTTTTTGTAGTTGACCATTTACTGTTTTGGATTGCTGTCTCTTTATCATTAAAGCTGCAATGTCTACACCTGCATTCCCATTACACAGCACCAGGAGTCAAGGTGTCATCATTTGCCTTGCTCTCTGGGTCGGCGTCTACTCGTTCCCCCTGTCAATCATTGAAACCATACCCAATTTGCAGGCTTGTGACGCAGCGTAACATAGATGGAGGTTTTCTCCGTGTGTTGCTGGCATTCTGGAGAAAAGTGTGCAGTCATCTGAGGGCATCTCTGTGTTTCATTCGGGGGGAAAAAAAAAAAAAAAAGATTTGTATGCTACACTTGAGTGTTTCTTTTCCATCTGTCTGACATTTTTAAAGGTTATTACTCACATGCTGTTTGTAGTCTTTACTCTAAACTAACAAGCCTTGTAAAAGCCGTCATTCCGCACCATGCGCAGATGTTTAACTATTGCTTGCAAAACATGCAGCAGGAACCCGGTGTATGGAGGACGTGAAAACACAATTATCCTCAGTCCTTCAGTTTAAAGTGTCTCTCTGTTGCTAGTTATGCGCCGCACCGCAGTGAGGAGAGACCGAACAGTTAACTGGTATAGATTTAAATGACTCCCGTTCCTCATTTGTATTCCTGTCAGACGCGGGCGCGTTCGTTTGGAGACGTGCACCACACACTCACTGCCTTGTTTGACTGTTTCTGTCTGCTGATTAGCTCCTTGACAAAAATGCACCAAATCCTCTGATCATTCCCCTTCCACACTCGATGATGTGCAACTGTTGTATGAAACGGGCAAAAAAAAAAAAAAAACACGTTTCAAAACATTTTTACCATTATGCACAACAATTTCCAAAGAGATCATTCATTTAGAAGACGGATTTGTATTTTGTCTGCATAAAAGTAGCAATTTGTTTGAATGTGAAATGAGTTGCTTGAATTCCCTTTTTACCTTGCCGTAGTGCTGCATATGAATCATTGAAATCTATTTCGAGGGTAAATTAGTGCACAGCAGCCCCAGGTATACGGCGTTGGCGCCGGTTTTTGCCAGACGACCACCATTTTTTATTCAATGTTGGTCTACACAGTAGAATAATGTCAATTGGTGGTTAAGTAATCTGTGATGGAAGTAATTGGTGCTTTAGTGCTATCAAAGGATATCAATGCCCAATTCCTACACGCTGCACACATCGTAAAGGATAACTGGTGATGCTTTGAAATGGCATTTTAAAAGCAGCTACAAAATGTAATGCTTAAACTTTCGCTACATATAATTCAGAGATGCCAAACTACAGTGTGGCTTTTGTACTAGGGATACAACAAGAGGACCCTGGGGAAACCCCTGAAGAACAAAGCAGGGAGAACAAATGCAATATGTATACAGTATATTGCATTTGTTATATATATAGTGTTTATATGTGTATGTTTATATATAGTGTGTGTATATATACTGCATATGTGTGTATATGTGTAACGGGCAAGCATGTGCTTCACGGGGTTTATGTTTATTTGGTTGCACATGCTCACTTGTTTACACACACACACGCTCACACACTGATAACCACGTTTAGTTCAGAGCCACGGTTAAGTTAGAGGTTTGTGTTAACTAGGTAATTAGGTGCAGCTGATTGGCATTAAAGACCAATTAGCACACAGGTATTTAGGGAGTGCATGGTGACTAGGCCGTTGCAGTTCATTTTGGTTGTAAATGTGTTTGTGAGAACCCCAGCTTGCCTTAAGCTGGAAATCACGGTGGATCCTGGTTTCGTGTGGTCAACGAATAAAAACCCTGTTCTAGACAGCCTGCGCCTGAGTCATCCCTCATTCTAACCGAGGATCTAAGCGAGCCGTTTGCCGAACCGTGACAGAAATGAACTGCCTAAAATTTGGCTCAGCAGGTTGAAATACGTGAGAAGGACCGAAGGAGAGAGTAATTGGTGACGTGCCAAGGGCAAAAGCCACGGAAGAGGTTACCGAGGTCCCAGGTGTGTGAGAAAAGTTGTCAAGCTGCGTGTGAAAAGGGTGCGAGACCCCGCACGTAAAAAAATTAACGGAGAGAGAAAAAGCAGATGGATTAAAAACGACAAGATGGGAAAGAAGGCGGCGCTAAAAGCAGCACGCCGCCGACAGCGCGCTTCCCCCGGGCAGCAGCAACCCGTGATTGTCATCGGGGAGAACGGCTCGCAGCGTGAGCTGCCGCCAGAATACCAGCGTGCATGGTTGGAGGCACTGATCCGAGCACAGTCGCACGAGGTACCAAACTATTTTTTCGAAGCAGAGCGGGTGATGACAGAATGGCGAGAGTACGCTTTACGAGAACAAGCACCGGAGTACGAAGCCGAGGCGCGCATCCTGAGTGAGGAGATACCCGGCTACGATTCCGAGGACGATCTATGAGTGGCTGCGCACGGAGGGGCCGTTCGATCCGCTGTCACCGCAACAGCACGGCAGCGTGTTAAATCTGCCGCCTGTTACCAACCCTCATCGCCACGATACCCCCGCCGACAGTGAATCAGACACCGAGGGCTTCGATTTTTCCATGCCCTTTACACCGGGCCGCAGCAAGCAAGCACAAGCGCCATGGAAACGAAAGCCACGCCCCCAACGACATGCGAAACTGAACGCGCACACAGAGAACGTGCACAGCAGTGAGCAGAGCGCAGAGGACGGCTGGGTAACACTGACTAAGGAGCAGCGGCTAGCGCTTTGTTCCCAGAGCTGGCTGCACCGACCCAGAGTAAAACAACGAAAGGGTCGAGGAGGAGCAAATCACGCCCCCAGCAAAACGCAGAGCCGACGACGCCCACTGGGGCAAAAAAGTGGGGAAAAAAAGTTTTTAGACAGCCATCAATTGTGCAAGTTCTCCCACTTAAAAATATGATAGAGGCATGTAAGCGTCATCATAGGTAGACCTCAACTATGAGAGACAAAATAAGAAAACAAATCCAGACAATCACCATTGGCTGATTTGAAAAGGATTTATTTGCAAATTATGGTGGAAAATAAGTATTTGGTCAATATCATATGGTGACAATTATAGGCCTCTATCATCTTTTTAAGTGGGAGAACTTGCACAATTGGTGGCTGACTAAATACTCTTTTGTGTGTGTGTGCGCGCGCGTGCTAGTGGAGGTGCGGAAACGCCTACAAGTTACAACCTTAACATTCTAACCACTAATCGACTAGGCCCCGTGTTTACACCTTTAATATTTGTACACTGCAGTGCCCTGTTGGTCAGAAGGTGTTGAATAAAATTTGACAGCATTTTTGACCGACTTCAAGTGTTCCTGCGTTTTCTAATCTGTCCTAGAATGTCATGACCGTGTAAACATTGCCTTGCAACACTGAGAAGTAGATCATTTATATTTGACATTTAGGAAAAGCATCTACCCGTGAGCGGTTTCAGTTCATGCTGTATCTAAGATTTCATCAATGATGATTTCGTGGCAGTTTATCAGCTATGTGGTGAGCTGCATCCTTGTCTTAACTGCAAGAGCATGAGGCAAAAGAGACTAATGAAGACGACGGTTTATTGGGAACTAATTTGATTCAATCATGTTCCACACCATTAAATGTTCTTTTAAATGGACACCAGATATCCGAGTCAGATGTTATCTAATGCAGCTGTCACACTAAGAATGAGGGGCACTAAGTGAGTTGAGGATGAATGTGGTGCTGTTTTGATCTATAACTAGTTTGAAGTGTGCAATTCCCCATGAATTTCATTCATTCATTGTCTAGCACCTATCCTGTTCAGGGTCGTGGGGGCGCTGGAGTCTCTCCCAGCTAACATGGGGCATGAGGCAGCGTACACCCTGGACAATCAGAGACTTGACAGTTGGAGACAGACAACCATTCACACACACATTCACTCCTAGGGAAAATTTAGAATAGCCAATTCACCTATGCCTAATCACATGCGTTTGGAGGCGGGAGGAAACCGGAGTACCCGGGAAAAGCCCACACAAGCACAAGGAGAACATGCAAACTCCACACAAAGACCTTGGACGGGAATCGAACCCAGGTCCTTCTTGCTGTGAGGCAGGCGTGTTAACCACTCTTTAATATATAATTAAAACGACTTCATCAAACATAAGTTTCAGCATTAGCAATTTTCATTCAACTGTCTACAAATTTTTTATTATTATTTTTTTTATCCTTAACTATCGTCCCAATACTGACTTCATCAGACATGGGGCTTAATGGTTCGAATGACTAATGATCATAATTTAAAACTATTGATTCAGAAAAGTACAAAATCATGAACTCTTATTGTAATTCTATTTAAATGTAAATAGTTGGGTACTATAACCGTAATTATGGAACGGTTCTAATGTAAATTAGCATGATTGATCTGTTATCAACAGGGTAACTGTTAAAGATATTGACCCATCATCCTAGCGTTACTCTATAGCATGTTTTAAGTGGCATCGCGGAGCCTGAAGTTATACCAAACTGTCTTTTTAGTTTGGTTTTAAATGTTTTTGTCAACTGCAAAAGTCACGGGTTTAACAATTCATTCCTTCTGACGTCTAATATATAATTCATTTTTTCTTCATCTGTGACCTACTTCCTGGACAGAACATCATTTAATGATGTCTTTGAGGAAATGTTTGTCATTTTGATTGTGGCATTGTTTTTGCTCCTGTCCTGCCATTGGTGCATTTCTCGATCGCTTTTAGCTATTCTCTCTAGATCTGGATTGATAGTCCCCATAAACCATGTGTTACCTGTTAGGTCCTCTCCGACTTCAATAGTGAGTTCCCATAATTCATAGTTAAAAGTTGAGTTTATTGGTCACATGCACATCATACAGTACAACATACAGTGAAATTCTTTGATTCCGCATATC
>JAOUQX010000043.1:4995215-5006000 GCA_028566295.1 Liobagrus marginatus | reverse complement strand
TGTGTGTGTGTGTGTGTGTGTGTGTGTGTGTGTGTGTATATATATCTATATATATATATAGTATATATAGTAAAGTATAGGCTGTTTTTAGCTATATGTCTTGACACCAACTGTTTGAATTATTTTTTTTTCTTTGCCCAGTTTTAATATTTTTAGTATTTCATTTTAAGATTAGGAATTTCAGTGTACTTAGTTATTATAACATTGTATTCAATATCCATAATGATGAATATTATACATTTTCTGTATCGCATTTCTGCAGATACACAACGTCGTTTTATTTTAAAACGCCTCGGGTTTTTTAGTTAGGCGCGCGGCCTTAAAAACCTGGCCGACCAATAAGATTGGCGGTTGTGTTCACGCTGCCTGGAGCTGCTAAATTTACAGTAAAAGACGACTTGGTGGCGCGCAAGTTCAAAACGGTGTTGCCGAGCACACGTTGATACGACGAAGAAGTAAAGCTGCAGCGAGACAACATGAACGTATAACTCAATGTAAATACACACACACACACACACACACACAATAAAACGAGTGTATTGTTTAAAAGTAGGACTTTAGCTTCAAATTACATCTTAGCAACCAAATTACAAAATAGCACATATTTTGACAGGAATAAGGAAATGTTAAGAGAAGTTACGTGTAAAATGTATTAAAAATACACCTATTTCTGTTTTCATTAAGCGCCATCTAGTGTCAGGGAGTGAATTTGCGCTCGGCTCGTCGGCTGCAAAAATATGGGATGATTTTAAACTCAAACTGATTAATAAATACATGCACAATTGCTCGATACATTTTATGATTATATTTTACTAAAAGCAAACAAATTCCTTTCAATTCGAGTCTGGAATTCGAGATTAAATGATTGTGCAACGATTTGTACAAATACAAACGTTTGCAAATATAAATGTTCTGTTCTGCATGAATATATCATAAATTGCATTTATGTATCAGGTGGCACGCGTGCATTTATTGATTTCTTTTTCTATTCGATCATCTTCGGTTCAGTTGGATCTTAAGACTTTTTGGCTGAAAAACGTTGGTTATAAGCGCGTGTGATAATCATCCTGTGATGTACGGGCCGTTAGACTGCTGATTGGAAGAACATATGTTCAATTCCCAACACTACCGAGCTGCCCATGCTGGGCCCCTTAGCAAGGCCCTTAACTCAAATTCTCAGTTCTAATATGAAATTTAGATGGCTCTGTTATAATAATAATAATAATAATAATAATAATAATTGATCATTAAATGCTATAAATGTCAATGTAGTAAAACATTCGCAGTGTGACAATCCGCTGGGTGTGTTGTAGCAGCGAGGCGCAGTAGACACATATGCAGTGGAATACATCTCGTGCTTTTATTAAACTTTTAAACATAAACAAAAGAGTGCACGCAGTTCAAGGCACGTGGAGCAGAACTCAACAATAATCATCGACACAGGAGTGAGGCGTTGCAGGCTTATATCACCTTTGTCGTGATTAACATAATTAGGTGCATGTGAGTGCGGTTAACTTTGTGTGTGAGCGTTGAGTGCAATGTGAAATGTGCACAACACACAGTTTTACTGCCCTCTGGCGGCCGGGCAGGAAACAGTCCATGACTGTGACACATAGTATCAGTATGTACTAAATTGTTCAGATGAATTAACCCTAAGCAATTTTGGGCAATCGATGCTGTTTTACTTATAATGTTTAACTCTGGGTAATTCAGTTTATATATATATTTTTAAATCTCAGCTTATTGGTTTCTGCTATGTTAATATTCCATATTTCAGTATATATGGGTGTGGAAACAATTCGTTTAGTTCCATTTAGTGTAATACTGTAGGCGCTATAATTTCCGCCGGACATTTTGTTAATAAACTCCCACAGTTTTATCTTCCACATGGATGTATAACTTCTTTGTTTCACTGTACAGTAATAAATATTTCATAGTAGATACTTAATAGATGTTAAGCTAAATATTTAATTAAACCAGAGTGTAAGGAGTTAAAATAGTAAAACTGAGCATCAATGGCAGTTTCATTTATACAGAACAATCTGTATGTTCCAGCCGAACATTGTCTGCTATTTGTTTTTTAATTTTCTTATTATATCTTCTTCAAATGTGTTTTGTAACTCTGTCTTGCTCTGTTTTTTGCATGTAAAGGTTGTATACAAGAACAACGACGTGAGGTTGGAGCTTTCACGCCTTGCCAAGCAAGGTGACCCTAAGATGAAAGTTAGCGGAATGGTGGCGTTCAAGTGTGAGAATGTGGCCACGCTGGACCCGGTCACGTTCGAGACGCCTGAGTCCTACATCACCCTTAACAAGTGGACTGGGAAGAAAGCTGGGTCCATCTCCTTTGATTTCCGCACCACCGAGCCCAACGGACTGCTGCTCTTTAGCCATGGCAAGCCCAAGCAGCAACCTCAGAAAGACTCCAAGGGCCCCAAAATTATGAAGGTGGACTTCTTTGCCATTGAGATGCTCGATGGTCACCTTTACCTTCTGCTAGACATGGGCTCGGGTACAACCAAGACCCGGGCCGTCAACAAGAAGGTCAACGATGGAGAATGGTACCATGTGGACTTCCAAAGAGATGGCAGATCAGGTAAAATAGTTGTGCTTATGCTTATTCCTGATATGTGTGGTAATGATTTGATAAAGCTCTAATAATAGATTATATCAACCTTAAGGCATTTTTCAAACTTTTAAATTGCAGATTGCTTCAGAACGCTACTAAGAAATGCCTACACAATAAATTGCCTCATTTACATCGATAATTCTATCAACATTTTGGCTTAAGTTTATATTTAGTGATGCAGTAGATAGTTTTTTTTTGTTTTTTTAATATGTTCCTTCAAATATGAATGGGCATGAAAGCTGACGATGCTCCGTCAGTGTGGGATTTAAATGAGAACTCATCCCAACCCCCCGCCCCCCCCTTCCTTCCTGTCCTCCTCTCTTTAATTTCCACTTTTTTTTTATCTGTGCAAGTTGCCATGGAAACCAGAAGTCAGTTTCCCACAGGAGGGAGAGTGTTAGCGATTGGCACTGGCCAGTAAAGACAGTTCATTCCTCATTCTTTTCCTCCTCCTTCACTTCTTCCATCAGTGACACGCCTTCCTGAAGTCTTAAGAGGGGTCTTTTATGAGCCTTTGTCCTTCCAGCCACCAAACTTTGCCCTACTGATCTGAGCTTTCTTTCCTGGGTGAAAAACGGCCGCCTCGCTCTTCTCACCGAAAATACACAGGGATATGCAGGTCACCTACATTCATTTTGTCATACCGAGCGTCGAGAATTATGTGGAGAAAATTAAATGGCACATGGAGCAATTATGAAATCAGATTTCTAAAGCAAGAGTGGGTATTTTAGTTTCACGGTAATGCCGTATTCAATTGGGGTTTAATAGGGCTCAGCTAAAGGAAGGAGATAGAAAGCAATAGAGAGCGAGAGAGAGAGAGAGAGAGAGAGAGAGAGAGAGAGAGAGAGAGAGAGAGGGCGAGAGAGAGAGAGAGAGAGAGACATCTCCATGGTTTTATAATTGTATTTTTCTCCCAGGCATACTCAAAAGATGCTATCCGTGACGCTCAATTCCAGCACGTCTTTAAAGCGAGATTAGCATAAACCCCTAATACAGCATTGTTGCCATGGTGAATTCGGTCACATTTTGGTGGCATGAAAAAGAAGAAGATAAAAATGTGAGATTGGCAGGCGATGGGATGCTGAAACGGGACTGACAGATGGAACCTTCACTGTGTGCCAAACACAATGAGCTGTGCTGTGTCACTGTGCAGTCTATATGAACCTGCCTGCCTACACACACTCACACACACACACACACACATACACACACACTCACACACACTCACACACACACTCACACACACACACACACACACTAAAACACGCATACAGTGCATGCACAGGATGTGTAGGTAGACATGTATATGTATGTGCATATGGTGTCTTTATACACAATATGTATGGATGTCCTATATTTGCCAAATGTGTGTTTTAGCATGAGAAAGAACATATAAGTGTGCGTGTTTGTGTGTGTGTGTGTGTGTGTGTGTGTGTGTGTGATGTGTAGGTTTAGGAGTAGGGGGATATAATGTACAGTTTGTACACTATAAAAAAAAACATTACACCTATTGAATGTCCTCACTAAGATTGCAAAGGAAATAAGTGTGTGTGTGTGTGTGTGTGTGTGTGCGCGCGCGTGTGTGCACGTGCGTGCGTGCGTGCGTGTAGGAGAGGAAATATAGAGGCAGGTCCACCATACACTAGTTGTGTGTTGTGTAATCTGTGAGCATTAAGAAACAGAGGCTGGATGATAGAGCGTGCTCATTACTGATGACCTGAGAGAGACATTTGGCGGCTATTTAGGGCAATAATTGGCAAGTTCATTCGACTGGACAAGATGGTGTGCACTTGTCTGTGTGTGAGTGTGTGTCAGCAAGATTAAACAATAAAAAAAATGTGATGTGATGGCTTTAATAAAAGAAGCAATATTCACATCAACTTGTAAAATGTCCAACATATTTTGGGCCAAAAGGAGAAAAAAGAATTCATTGGAAAGTCTTAAGCACAATCATTTATTATAAAATAAATCAAACAAAAAGCTGTTTGTAGGAAATTTAGGTTTAAGGATGAATTTAGCCCTGGTTAAGAATAAATGTAGCCCTGGTTAAGAATAGATTTAGAACTGGTTAAGAATGAAATAGTTTGTGTTTCAGGTCTTATACTACAAATGTCCCGTATCAGCCATATTTAATGATGTTTTATTAATCTCAGGCAGTTAAACATTAATAAACAGGCCTCGGCTACTCTCTGTGCATTACGTCCTTGACTGCGAAAGAGCTTTACACAAGTAATGACCTTTCTGTTGTCACTGCCTTTAAGGCGTTAAAAAGGGCAGCATGTAATGATGAAAATGAAAGAGATGTGGTGTGGGGATGCATCATTGCGTTGTGGATATAAACCTCTGGGAAAAAAAAAATCATGTGGCTGATTTAGAGTCGATGAATAAAGTGTTAATATCGTTTGAGTTGATGCAAGATGCTGCCTTGAAGACAGATCAGAATCAGTTAGATCAACCTCCTCTCTAACTGTGTGTGGCATGGAGTGGCAAGCCTTCAAAATGATTGCAGTTGTTCTAGTTACAGAAAATTCAACAGGGCTGCACACTCGCAAAGTCTAAACTATTCTCCACTTTAGCTATATGCAAAGGGTTAGGTTTAGGGGTTAGGGTTAGAGTTCGGACCTGGTCTAAGTAACACACATCCACGCACAAAGTTCTGAGTTGTTTGAGTTTATTTTTTATGCAATCAATTTAAAAAGAATATTAATACTATTTGACAAGAAAAGCAAATTAAGAGCAGCTAAACTAACTGCTGCATGTGTTCCGTTTCAAATCATCGGATTGATTCTAATGAAAGTGTTCTAAAAATATCATGAGGTTATTGTGGTTGTATTGTACCTGTGTCCTCTAAGATAACGCCGAATAACCACAAATGACAAGCCAAGTCAAGTCAATTTTATTGATAAAGCGCTTTTAACAATACACATTGTCTCAAAGCAGCTTTACAGAGAAATTACATTAAGAAGAAAATAAGTGAATAAAATTTATGACATATATCCCCAAGAGCAAGCCTTAGCGACAATGGCAGAGAGGAACCAGACTCAGGGGGAACCAATCCTCATATTGGGCACAGCAGAATGTATAGTTAGATGTTAGGGTTATATGTATTGTAATTGTTGTATTGTAAATGTAGACATATTAACATAAGTTCCGCCTTGACCCATCCTTGTACACCGTCCATTGGAAGCCATGATTATACAAGGGCAGAGGCAGCTAATTAAAAGTGCTGTTTAAGTCGATACAGTACAGTGGGATGTACGTATTAGGGGAATTAAGTAAGTCATTCAAATCCTGTTCATTAACATGCTGGCTGACAATCAGCATTTTAGTAACACTTTAATTTTGTCCTTTGTTTGGTTTAGTTTTTTTATTTAGTCCAGTGTAAATTAGGATTTCATCAATCCCGCTTTATTACTGCTATAATTTCTTTGAAAAAGGACATTCATTTGAAAATCATTATGTATATAATACTCGTAGCTACAGGCCCAGAGGTCTCTTAAAAAACCCATAGTATTACTATTTCCTTTTATTTTTTTTTTTTACATTTTTTTATTTATTGTGTGTTTGTTATTCTCAATAAAGCCCCAGATGGACTAACTGCCCCGTGTTTTGATTTTTACCCTGCGGCAGTGAAAATCTTATTTCATGCATGTGATCCACATCTCAGTGGGACAAACATTGCCATCCTACCTTGACATGTTTCATGGCATCATTACTGTCTGACAGTCAGTCATCCAGGGAGAAGTGTAAGCCAATTCTTAGGAAAAAAATGCTAACACTTGCTACATACCCTCAGGTCCATGGCTTTGATGATTAAAACACTTTACAGACTATTTGATGCCTGGTACGGCGGTATACATCCTGAAGTTATACACATAATGTACTCCGAATGTTTGTTTTTTTAAAATCCTCTTGTAGTCACTATTCTGAGCGGTAGTACTTTTATTATAACGGTATTAAATTATGTCCCATTTAAACTGAGTCAGTGAACCAAACCGAATAGGGTTCACATCATGCCTGAACAACCCCGATCTGAAAAAAAAAAGCTTTTCTTGAGGTTACTAACAAAACAGGTTTTCAGCGCTTTGCTGCCAGGACAATAAACTAGAATTCTGATTAAAAATGTGACCGTTCCCCTGAGCTATGCCTCTCTATGCTTCATGAAAATGGACAGCTGAGGACCACTTTATAGAAGCAAGTTATAGATCCACGTTAGACAATAGAGCAATGTGCAGTGGGTTTTCAGAGTGTATATACTGTATACTACAGTATATATGGCTAAAAGTGTGAGGACGGCATACTGGCACACCCATAACGATGCAAACTTTTGTCACAAAGTTGGATCAGGCATTTGTCTAGGATGTCTTTATATGCTGTATCATTAATTCAATTCAATTCAAGTTTATTTATAAAGCGCTTTTAACAATGCAAATTGTCCCAAAGCAGCTTTACAGAAGGTAAACAGTAAGAAGAAAAAGAAAATGTGTGAAATGTATCCCAATGAGCAAGCCTGAGATGACGGTGGCAAGGAAAAACTCCCTAATGTAGTTTTAGGAAGAAACAATGACAATGCCCCTGTGAACAAAGTCCCTGGGCTCTATAAAGATACGGTGTGTTATGGTTTGATTGAACTTTGAGGTAATGCATAGAGCCCTGACCTCAACCCCAAATGAACACATTTGGAATAAACTGGAACACCGACAGCACCCCAGACCTCCATCATTTGGAGGTTATTTTAGGAGTAAAAATAAATCATATGAAACCATATGGATGTGATGGTCAGGTATCCCAATCGTTTTGGCCATACAGTATAGTGTAGCTACAAAATCCTGGTTTAAAAATATGAGCTGAGGTTATTGTCTGTATGGAGTCCATTTGAGTTTCCTTTGTCCTGTTTCTCTCAAAAGCAATAATTTCATCTCCTAAATCACCCCAGGTGTGCCTATCCATTTTTCCCATCCTACCCATGGTGTATTTCTGTCTCTGTGATCCTGACAAATATAAAACAAAAACGTTTAAAACTCTTAACCGCTCTTGGTTCTTTTTAGGCACTATCTCTGTCAACTCCGTACGTACGCCATATAACGCTCCCGGGGAGAGTGAGATACTGGATTTGGATGACACCTTGTACCTGGGTGGATTGCCGGAAGACCGCGCTGGACTGGTGTTTCCCACCGAGGTGTGGACTGCACTGCTTAACTACGGTTACGTGGGCTGTGTACGCGACTTATTCATGGACGGCCAGAGCAAAGACATCCGCCGCATCGCTGAGGCCCAGAGAGCCATCGGGGTCAAGCCTTCCTGCTCCAAAGAACCTCCAAAGCAGTGTCTGAGCAACCCTTGCCTAAACAGCGGCTCGTGCCGGGAGGGCTGGAACCGCTATGTGTGTGACTGCTCAGGGACCGGCTACCTGGGTCGCTCCTGTGAGAGAGGTGAGTTATGTTGGGGTGTTTTTTTTCTGCTGTAGATTTGTGAGACATGGCGGAAGAGTTCTGGTCACATTGCATGGCTATTTATTATTTATTTTTGTATTTGGGAATAGACAATTAATTTGGTCATCATGAAGGACGCTTTGACTAAGGACTCCATTATTTCTTCAGCTAAAACGAGTTGCACTACAAATGTCAGGCTGTTTCTTTTTTTTTTTGTCTGGACAGATACTGCACTGTGCTATATAATTTGCATGCTGTAATAAGCCAGACCTGCAAAGTTTTAAGATAGTGGTGGGTTGAACAGAATCTCCCCCCACTCTTAGCCACTCCGCTGTCAGCTCGGCCTTGAAAGAATGTGAAGCAGCCAGCACGGCTGACGTTACTGTTACTGTGGTAATTGGGTTTCTTTCCAATTCATGTCACCTTCATAGAGAGGCACTCAAGCGTGCCTTATGTTTTTCTTTTTTCCTTCTTTCGGGGCTTTTTCTTCTTAACATCCCTGTCAGAATTTCAGTGTTGTTGCGCTGTTTCCAGATGAATGCTCGCAGCCAGAGTTGCCCCGACGGTGCACCATGCAAGAGGGGCAAAGACAGAGTGTCAATAAATACCCATTTCCTCTCTGCGTGTATTGAGCTAAATATCATCGTCCACCAGTGCTGCCCGTCGGCACTATCTCCTCGAAGTGCTCGGACTCAGGCCAGTAGTTTAATGCCAGTGTTTTGCCTTTAAGAATATGCCAGTTATCTGGGCACAATAATCCCCCTGCAGCAACGTCCAGGCTGCTTGAACCAAACACAATCATCACAAAAATGCTTGCATTCTCACACTTGCAAACAGGAATTAAGGAACTGTGCTGACCAGCGTATGACTATTGATTAGTACAATAGAAATTAGAAGTGATTCTGCATTATCAAGCTTTCGAAAGAAAGGCTGTGAGCTCGAGAGATGGCGAAGTGCTGCTCCAGTAAGTGCTGCCCAATCCATCCACATACCCCACAACTGTTTAACTGGCAAATCGGACCAGTTTATTAGTGGAGGAATAGAGGAAGGGAAGGAGGATGTGTGGAGAAGGATGTGAAAGGGATTTTACAAAAAAGACTCCAAATGTGGCAGCTGTGGAGGAAGTAATGAATGTTTGGATGAGCTGAAGTAGACACCCTCTTACAGAAACTAGCTAGTTCATTAATTTTCTGTAACGGAAGCTCTGACGGTAGTGAAAGCTAAAATGTGTAATCTTAAGGAAAAAAGAAGTCCTTGCTTTACCTGGGTAAATTGTAAAGTGGGGGAAGTGGTAGCTCAGTGGTTAAGGTGTTGGACTGCTGATCCAAAGATCGGGGTTTGATTCCCAGCACCGCCAATCTACCACTGCTGGGCCCCTGAGCAAGGCCCTTAACCCTCAACTGCTCTGTTGTAAGTCGCTCTGGGTAAGGTAAGAGCGTCTGCCAAATGCTGTAAATGTAAATTCCATATAAAGAAATACCGTACATAGGGGCATGAGGTGATTGGGACTTAATTAACTTTGCGGTAGCAATGACATCATAGCAGTTTGACAATGATTATTCTTCTGTCCCAGCTGGTCTTTGGTAAAACATATATTTAAAAAATAATATATATTTATTTATGTTGCTAACAAACAGTTCGAAAATTAACTCAGCACACAGTTTGCCAAATACTGAACTATGCACTGAGCCGTGAATACATTTTTCATTGCTTTGACAGAGCATAACTCTGAACAACAATGAGCACTCTTCTGTATTCTACCGAAAGCAAAACTGGGCATATCTACACCTTAATATGCAAATGTTTGCATATAGTTCAACTTGAAACCACGCAAATATCAGCTTGGGTTTTAAGCAGACAGACATCTGTTAATTAACAGGAATTCTTTGCGTAAAGAACTACGAAAGTGGACAACGTGGATGTTCTGAAAGAGAGGCAGTTCAACATTACTCTATGTGATGCCATATGGTCCAGTGAATTGCTGTAACATGAGTCTCAATTTCACCTATACATCCATGAGCCGTAATCTTATTTGGGGCTTACGTCTATAAAAGGATTAAGCCTGAAGAAGGCAAGTGATGTAAAATCAGGACAAGCATTCAGTCTTGTGTGATTGCATGGTACAAGTAAGATCTTTTCATTTTGCATTTCACTATCCTCTTAAATGAATGCTCAGTTAAACTGAAAAGATGTAAATTCATTCATTTATTATCTAGCGCTTATCCTGTTCAAGGTCCCGGGGGCGCCGGAGACTATCCCAGCTAACTTAGATCCCAGTTAACTCAGCTAACTCATGAGATAGGACATATTCCCTCTCTGAACATAACAGACCCAAATACTGTTTCATCATGGCAATGCCCCTGTGCACAAAGCTCCTGATCTCCATAACAAGACATGATGTGTTACGGGCTGGAGTAAAAGAACCTGTAGCGTCCTGCACAGAGCCTTGGCCTCAACCCCACTGAATCCTTTGGGATAATCTGGAACACAAACTGGACCCCAGAACTCCTTACCCAACATTAGTGCCTGATCTCACTAATACTATTGTAGCAACAGTACATAATCTTATTATAGTCATGAGCGTGAGACTTAATCGGGAATAGGAGGTTAACAAAACCACACATGAATGTGCGGATGTGTGGAAGTTATGTATATATATATATATATATAGATAGATAGATAGATAGATAGATAGATAGATAGATAGATAGATAGATAGATAGA
>JAOUQX010000043.1:4926087-4936747 GCA_028566295.1 Liobagrus marginatus | reverse complement strand
TCTCTCTCTCTCTCTCTCTCTCTCTCTCTCTCTCTCTCTCTCTCTCTCTCTCTCTCTCCCTCTCTCTCTCTCTCTCGTTATTCCCGTCTGCTATATTTCTTGTCCCTTCCAAACTCCAATCATTAAATCCTGTATATTAAGTTCATACAAAAACGACCTAACAAGATTACTTTAATCCATGGTCAGATTTTTTTTTTTTTTTAGCAGTTCATCCAGGCTAAATAAAAGCATCAGGCTTTCTCACTTTTACATCATCCAGCATGTAGTCGCACAGGGTTGCTGTTATGAAGCCCTGTGCTTGTCACATGGACAGGGCGAGAAACATAAAGTACAGGGAACAGGGAGGAGAGGAAAGAAACAGGACATTTCAGGAAGGCAGGATTTATTTCTCGTTTTATATTTCTTTATAAAAAATAACCAAAAGAGTCAAATTTCCCCAAACCGCTGTCAGTCAGTCAAAAAGACAATCAGAGACCCTGTTCATGTAGATCTGCTCAGATCTGATGTTTTGGAGACGGAAAAATGAGCCCCATGAGTCAGTGTCTGAATCCTAATTAGCACAGCGTCAGAGACGGCAGGAGCGAAGCTTTTCTCCAATCCAAAAAAAGACCCATGATGATTCCATTTAATCAGAGTTTGATTGACACTGCTTTGCAGGAAAAGAGCTGATAAACTCACCCGAATTTGAATTAACTACCAGAATGATAATGACAATGTGTTTCGCCTCAATCAGCCATTAGGACCTTTTCTGTTGTTTTTTTTTTTCCTAAAACAGTATTCGTGTTCTCTCATTTATTCTAACACGCCGCACACTTATCAGGGATTTAAAGCATGAGTAGAAAACGATTAGGTTAGGGGTATATGTGAGGCACTGTACAGTATATACAGGCCCCTTATTTACTCTTTATCGGCTTTATATGGCTGCAATATTGTCATAATCCAGATTCCATTAAACATCCGGATTGCTTTATTAATTATTTGTAATTATTAATTATTAGTTTAACATCCATCCATCCATCCATTGTCTAGCGCTTTTCCTTTTTCAGGGTTGTGAGGGGCCTGGACTAGCTAACTTGTGCATGAGGGGGGTACACCCTGTACAATCAGCAGATAATCACAGGACTAACACTTAGAGACAGACAACTATTCACACACACATTCACTCCTATGTACAATTTAGTGTAACACATTCACCTACGTACAATCGCATGTGTTTGAAGGAAACTGGAGTACCCAGGGAAAACCCGCATAAGCACTGGAGAACATGCAAACACAGAAGCAACAGGGCTGGGAATCGAACCCGTGATGTTCTTGCTTTGAGGCAGCCGCGCTAACCCCTTTTCCACCGTGCCACCACGGTTTTCATATTAATCAGCTCTAAAATAGTGTCGCTTAAATGAATCGGCATCTAAAACTAATCTAAACCAGAAGCACACATGCTGGTGTTCGAATATAAGTTGAGAAAGTGAACACTATATTTGCTCTGAAAACTGACAACAGCAATTGTTAATATTTGAATATTTTTAGCACGAAAGGCTAATGTTAGTGTCATATAGCCGTATAAACCTTAACCTTAAATAAAAATGTTCGGCCTATTTTTATAGACTACAGCTTAGGAAAATAATAATTTATTCAAAGTATTATATAACTGGGTGTTATAGCAGTGCTCCTTATTCCAAATGCTATGTGCCATCATCAGCTGAACTGGTGGCTGTATCTACTGTATATTATAACATGCTACATTGACTTTTTATATATATATATATATATATATATATATAATCTTTTACATAATTATTAAGGTTGCACAGTATTTACTGTATTTTTGGCTTCTTCTGACATCTAAAACACTCGATCAATAATCCGGCATTTTTCTTAGTGCTCTCTGATCCCGGGTTTTTATTTTAAATACAAAGTTTTAGTGTATTCTTAAGTTAAAATAAATAAATAAATAAATAAAATGAAGAGGAAATGGTCCTAATAACTGATCATGTTCTCACCAGAACCTTCATGAAGACCTCACTTTCCTCCTATATCAAATGAAATCACATCACGCATGCCGTCTCATGCTGCCTTTCCAATTTCATGCTACGTCCACGAAGCTAGTCCTGTTAAATATAATCAAATTCGGGAACATTAAAAAGATAAGGAAGACCATGTTAGAAATGGCACGGTTTGAATATCACCTGGCTGCTTTATACTGTGCCTTAGCTCAATTCTCATATTCAGAATCATGAGGAAGCATTAAAAAGGAATTGTGTGCGGAGATATTGGAAATGCAGGATGCATTTTATCCTCCAGACACTTTTACACCTCCGACATTCGCCTTTCTGGATGTTGAGTCGGATCGGAAATATTTTCCATAGCGTCAAATTACACAACGATGAAGTAGAAGGACACCTGAAAGACTTGGAGTTGATTGGCAAATAACAAGTTAACGACTCAAGGGGGTAAAAAAAAAAAGTGCACGTGGTAATTATACTTTTTCGAAATGGCAACTGGTCAGGTTCGGTTTTCTTTACGAGACGGAATATAGGAGGTTGGAATTACATGTAGGATGTAACGGAAGTGAAGGAAATGTTTTCAGGCCGAGACGAATCCCAGAGAGCAATAAGGAGCTGACATATTGTTCTGTGTATAAAAGCGAAACCTGTCAATCTTGCAACATGGTGTGGCATACAGATATCCACATGTGAGAGCGGTTCATTCCCAGGTGACAACACTACACGGCTCTGCGTGTTATTGTGAAAGGATTTGGGATTGGGGAGGAAAAGAAAAAGAAACAAGTATTCCTGTGATGAATCTCTGAGGACAAAGCCTTTGTCAACACCAATTACTCAATTCACAAATGTGTTCTGCTCTAAACTGACTGATAACATTTGCATTGTTTTAACTCTGATTATTTCCCTGCTGCTTATAATTCTGCTGTGTTTTGCTGATATTTTTATTGCTGTCTCTTTTTTTTTTTCCTCTGTCTAAATGTTTTTGTTTTTAATTTAGAGTGAGATTTTAGTATAAAGTAAATGAAATGAAAATCTTTTCTTTTAGATAGCACTTGTGTTACTAAAATCGAATTGGCTTTCCGAAAAGTTGACTGTACTGCCATGACGATGTCTAGGTTAAAATGAGCAGTGTATTTATATATATTTTTATATTTATACATATATATATAACTAGACAAAAAATCTGCTAAAAAGAAGATTTAAAAGGATTATCGTATTGTAAATGTATTTGTTAAATGAGTGACATTGTATTTAAACGTTTGCTTTTTGCTTGTTTTCTCATAACCTTAAGAAAGTAACTGAATATTTAACGTATCTTGCATTATATTGATCATATATAATATAGGGATAATTTGTTGGCGTAAATAATTAAAGTTCATTGAAATGAGTTATCAGTGTTATGTACGGTATGTAATCTTGATGTAACCAATTTTTTTAAACCAAACAAAAAAATTAGGTAGTTGAGGCAGTTTGTTCACGGTTTTAATCTTTCACCTTTCAGATTTTAACAATGAAATGTCTCTTTAAACTTTAAAGGCAACATTGATAACGAACGCCTGGCGATTGCTAGACAGCGAATCCCATATCGGCTCGGTCGAGTAGTTGACGAATGGCTACTCGACAAAGGTAAAAACATTGATTAAAACTTTAAATAAAAGATAATTTCATCATAAGCAAGTGATATACTGCATAAATAATAAACCATCTAAAACGTAAATCCCCTGTATAACAAATTTTAAAACTTTAAACCAATGTAGTCTGTAATATTTGCATTGTACAGTAGATTAATGTGTGTTTATATACTGCATATGTAATCAGTTTTACCTGCCAATTACAGGTTAAAGGGACTGGTAATATACTGATAATAAAGTTAGATCCATCATTAAAATTATATCTATATATCTATTTATATCTATATATCATTAAAATACTGTACGTAAATAATGTTTACAAACGTAAAACGTTAAATCAGATTTTAAAGTTGACATTTTCAATTCATAGTGATGTTTTAATTGATTTATGTACATTTATTCAACGATAAACGTATTGATTTTGGAAGTTTAAACATCAAAGCAAATGCATCTTAAATAGCTTTAATGATTATTGGCATCAGATATGAAGTCCCTTTAACAAGCAAATTAAACCCATAAGAAAGGACCAGACTTCTGAGTGCATGCTGTAATGTATGGAATCAATTGTAATGTTCAGAGTGATTGATTTTTGAACTTTGCTCGTTTTTTTTGTTTTTCTCTCTTTTTTTTTAATGAAGTTATTATCATGATGAATGACTGATGTGTCATGTAGTTGTAAAACCATCCCACATGCGCCTTATTTCAGTCTTAATTCATTTCAATTGCCGCCGCCCTTGCTGAAAGGCAATCTCATCAAGCGCCAAGTTTCGGTGTCACAAAGTGTGAAAACAAATCATTTCCATCTGTATTTCCTTGCTTCTGCCTGTTACTTTCGCTAACAGAGGGTGAATATTTTAGCACCCAAAAGCATTTGATTGTCCTTTTAGCAAAGCGTCATTGATTTCTCGGGAGCCAGTTTCTTCATTGTCTCCATTTGTTTGCATTGTCTACAGCAGCCCATTAAATCAGTCGATAAATTAATTGGCGTCGCTGTTAGCGTTAGCGTAATTCATTGCTTTCATCATTCCTCAGGAAGAATAATGACATTTCTGTTGTGTGTTTCATTGTCAGCTTCCGTCACTCCTATGTGTGCATGTGTGTGTGTGTGTGTGTGTGTGTGTGTGTGTGTGTGTGTGTGTGTGAGCGAATGACACATAGAATATGTGTATGTGTATGGATACCTTAAAGCTGTTAAACACTCCTTTATTTGTGTAACGTTGTCCATTGGCAGGTCGGCAGCTGACCATCTTCAACAGCCAGACTACCATAAAGATCGGTGGTGGCGGCGAACAAGGCAGTCGGCCATTTCAGGGCCAGATGTCTGGCCTTTACTACAACGGCCTCAAAGTGCTCAACATGGCTGCCGAGGGCGAACCCAATGTGCGTGTGGAGGGCAGCGCTCGTCTGGTTGGTGATTTGCCCTCCTCGTCTATCACGCCCCAGTCCAGTGCTTCTGCCTCAGGCAACCGTTCTGAAGCCTCGCCCTCGCTGACGGACATCACTACCACCACTGCGTCCAACCGACAGGGCAAGCAGACCACAACGCCACAGGTCAGAGAGCATTCTTTGTCTCGTCACTGTGGTTAGGGTTTTGATCAAAGTATTGGCTTCCATGAAAATGAGAGCTCATATAGTTATGAAGTAGTATAAGGTACAGTCTAAAAAGCATTCAGGTACACTTATATGGCCCAAGTATTGCGAACACCTCACCAACACACCCTTAAATGTGTCTTACTGAACTGATGGCATAAAGTTAGAAGCACACGTTTGTCTACAGTACGGTGTCTCTATATGCGTCAAGATTTCACTTCACTGGAAATAAGCTTGGAAGAAATAAGCTCCATGAAGACATGGTGTGTTATAATTGGAATAGACGAGCACAACGGTCCCGCACAGAGCCCTGACCTCAACGCCCCTAAACA
Source organism: Liobagrus marginatus (assembly GCA_028566295.1). NCBI lineage: Eukaryota > Metazoa > Chordata > Actinopteri > Siluriformes > Amblycipitidae > Liobagrus > Liobagrus marginatus. The sequence goes on along the minus strand of JAOUQX010000043.1, from coordinate 4,931,191 downwards.
CACGTTGGGATGAACAGCACCACTGAACGTACCCGAGCCCTACCTCCTCGTCCAACATGAGTGTCTGAACTCTCTAATACTATCGCGGATAAATCAGCAAATCCAACATTGGCAAAACCACAATCCAGTGGAAAGCATTTCAGTAAGTGTGGCGGTTATTATAGGAGCGAGAGTAGTTCTGGAAGAAGGTGTTAAGAAATAAGATGTTAACGTCAATGTGACGTTCAGGCGTCTCAATGCTTTAGCCTGTACTGTAATGGCCTGATATTCTGTAGCCTGTGTGGCTAAATTGTCTGGTCTTGCGATCAGTGCTAGCAGGATTGTCTCCGGATCCCCACCAAACCAATACACACCCACTCCCAGCCCACCGCCCAACCCACCAACCCCTCCTCAGCAAGCCCAACTACCTACTACCAACCTCCCACCCAATTCCGCTGATACCCATAAAGCCAGAAGCAATTATAAAAAACAATATGACATAGTGGGTGTTTTAGGCTTTTTTAAACGTGTATAAACGTTCGATGAGAACATATACAGTACAGTCCCATCTTTAATTGAGATCAGCATCCTCCCTTGCTGATGTGGTCTGTTGGATTGAATAGAATAGCGATAGGAGGATTATATATTTTGACTAGTAAAGCACATTTAGGCTTTACCAAAGCTTTGTTCTGTAAAGGGATTCACGGTCTCTTGCTCTAGCTGTGATAAAGAGGTCAGCGGGAGATCGGACAGTAAATATTTGAGGTGAAGTGACCTAATGAGAAATAGGGAGAGCATTTGTTAAGAGGTGCGAACAACTTTTCTCCGCTATGGTTATAGAGGTCTGCTGTCTCTATATGTCTCTTTATATTTCTCTTTTGCTCTAGCTCTCTCTCTCTCTCTCTCTCTCTCTCTCTCTCGCGCTCTCTTGCTCTCACTCTCTTTCTCTCTCTTGCTCTCTCTCTTTCACACGCTCTCTCACTCTCTCTCTTTCTCACTATCTTTCTCTCTCATGCTCTCTCTCTCTCTCACACGCTCTCTCCCTCTTTCACTCTGTTGCTCTCTCTCTCTCTGTCTCTCTCGCGGGCGCTCTCTCGCTCTTTCTCTCTGTCGCTCTCTCGCACTCTCTCTTACTCTGTTGCGTCCTCTCTCTCTCTCTCTCTGTCTGTCTCTTTCTCTCTCTCACTCTCTCGCACGCTCTCTCTCGCACGCTCTCTCTCGCACGCTCTCTCTCTCTCTCTGGTGCAGTAGGTGTTGCATGAGGCATCGTTCAGGCGTTGACAGTGAACCCTAATTGCCGTTCTGTAATTATATATCAGTGCTGGAGGGCTGAGCAGACTGATTGACAGGCCTGCTGAGGCCAGGCCTACCTGATGGGCTTGTCTTCTCATGCGTGATGCCACATACAGTGATTCAGCCTCCATGACAATGAAATCATAATTTGCTGTGGCTAAAACTAATTCCAGGGCTTATGTATTAAATTACCTCTTGGCTCAAAGGCGCCCCAGACACGGTATGTAAAATTGTTGGTTATACAGTGGCGCATATTGTTTGACCTGTCACAGCTAAGACTTAATGCCAGCTTATCGCAGATCCTGATGCGAGCAGATCCTGATAATCAAAATGGTCGGCACATTGCCATATCCACACAAGAGAATGGGATGTGGTTGCCATGGAAACGTACAACTTCACTTGCCTTCACGCTACAGTGTCTATTTTCTCCATTCTCACCCTGATTTATTTTGCCCTCTCATTCTTTTCTCTCGCACTCTTTTCCTTTCTCTCTCTCGGCTTAAGCTAGCACTTCATTTAACGAAACATCGAATGCGGTTGTGTAAATGCGCCTACTTGTTTAATCAGTGACGATAACTATAGAACGGCGGGGTGTGATGTGAGCTGTGTGTGTCCTTAATCAGATGCTGATTACAGATGTGTACAGTTTCCATTTGAGTATAAGAGGTCTTAGTAATTACTACTAATAATAATCCTGTCCGCACTGTCCGATCGACGCGCATGTCCATCCTGAGAGATATTTCGATCGTTTAAATAACAGCATCAAGTTTAGATGAACAGAAATCTGGATTTGCTTTAATAAGCTTACAAATGGCAAGCGTTAAATACCTACAGTGTATGTGCTCTATTGTTTCTTCTTACACACTCCTCCACTAAAAATGAAATCTCATTTGCATATTCACCTGTATATGAGTAACACAATTGTCACAATTATGCCGTTCCAAACAATCTGAATTGTATTTACACTTTGATGTGTTGTGTCTGACACGTTGTGCAACATTTAACACAATTACTATGCGCATTTCATCATCTCTCCTGCAGGGCTGCTTGGAGGTCAGGCGTCAATAAATGGGAAACGGATTTTCCAGAGTAACACAAACGTATAATCTATGGATTCTATCTAATCTAGGATCATTTACGGATCACTTTGTTTGCTCACGCACATTTTATTTGAAGCTCGGAAGCCTCGCTGGTATTTAAGCTTGCTTGGATAACATGTGATATAATGACTAGTGGACAAAAGGTCTGGTTGGTTTTAAAATGTGGAATAATCAGTTTGTGGGTGCAAAACAGCATACTGCAATGCAATCAGCGTCATTTAAATATTTAAAGTATAAACGATTCTTAATACATCGCGTAAAGCATAATAGTCCGTAGAAGCTTTCTTATTTTGTCGCGTGTTGTACATTATAGCCATCTTAGGAAGTTGGCGGTCTATGAGCAAAACCATGTTGCAGCACCCCTGGAGGAGAGAGAAGGTTCCAAGGGGCCCAACGGTAGCAGTCTGTAGATAATGTGGCTTGAACGCTGATCATGATGTAGCAATGATAGTAGTTACGAAGCCTAGTAAAAACTATATTTATGATCTAATACAACAGGACGTGCTGTTAAATGGAAATAATCAACATCTGGGTACAGTATGCCTAGCAGATGTTGTTACCACCTTAAAGCTTATTAGCCAATAACAGCTCGTTCTCCAGATCTATTTCTTTTAATTCTTCTGAAATTTGCAACAAAGACCATTTATTTTCATTAAAGTACGAAACATTTGAATTGATACGTTTGTAGTTTATAGGAGGGGTCACCAACATAGTGCCCGCGAGCACCGGGTCACCCACAAGGACCACATGAGTCGCCCACGGGCCTGTTTTAAAATTAGCCCATCATAACGCCACTTACCAGTGAACTACATCTACATTTCTTTGCTATTCTTTTTTAAATCAGACTTACATTAATGTAAATTTGAAAATATAATGACTTATAAAGATTTATAGAAATAAAGTGTTACATATTGCTATTTATCTGTTTACTACCTTGTTCAATCATTGCTGATCATTATTGTGAGAAGTCATTAACATGATCAGTGTCTTCACATATATGAATAACATTAATTATAAATAATAACATCATTAAAGGTAAATTGAGCAAATTTGTCATTTCAGAAGTGAATACCAAACTGGTAGCTCTTCAGATTAATCGGTAGCCAAGAAGTACTGGTTTATAGTACAATTAATAATGTGGTTTCAGTTCGTTTCCGACAGCGCTGCTTAAAATTAATTTAAGCATTAAAAACCTGATCATTATTTAAAATATTATTATAAAATATGATTGTAATTTAAAATAAGCTGATAATACAGAAACAGTGAAACGCCTGTATTGTGAATTCCCTGAAAACCTCCTGACATTTAAAACACACTAACGCTAGTGTCTTCTATCACGTGTTAAATATCCTACAGAAAGCCTCATCGTATCCACACTGACACATTAATCTTTGTTAAATAACACGTTTTAAAATCTGTTTAGTAGCTCTGTGGATAGTGCCTAAGAATGAGCTGTTGCTATAGAAACAATAAGGAATTAAAACAAGTACATTAATATAAACCTGTTATTTGAATCGCAGCGAGCCCTGCTGTCAGAGCCGCTGGAACACAACATTAATTCATCAAAACGTTCAGGAACTGATTCGGGAATTCAGCAGTGCTGTGGTGTAAATCACGTTCTTTAAGAAAAAAGTCGCATAGAGAAACAATACCGGTTTTATTTTCTCTTTGCTGTCTGCAGACATTTTTTTTTATTTTATATATGGAAGCGGATTAGCATGGGATAAAATTAGTTTTTAGGAAGGTATTCGGCTTCATTTATAAGATCTGTATTATTTATATATACAGTGTATATATATGTGTGTGTAGATAGATAGATAGATAGATAGATAGATAGATAGATAGATAGATAGATAGATAGATAGATAGATAGATAGATAGATAAATATTATATACAGTATATATACCCATTATATAGATGTGTACTATATTCAGATTTATGTTCCAAAAGCCATAAATAAACAGTTGTTCGGAAAGAAAGCACTCGTGGCAAGCAAAAACAAACAAATAAATACATAAATGAATGAATGAATTAATTAATACATAAATGAATGAATTTATTAATTGATACATGAATGGATGAATGAGTGCACACATAAATGAATGAATGCATGAATGAACGAATGAACAAACGCATGAATGAATGAACAGACAAAGGAATGAATGAATAACAAACAAACGAACGGACAAATGAATGCATTAATTAATTAACAGATGAATGAATTAATGACCGAACGAACGAACAAATTAATGAATAAACAGACGGATGGATGAATGAATGAATGAACAGGCAAATGATTGCATGAATTAATTAACAGATGAATGAATTAATGAACGAACGAACGAACGAACAAATTAATGAATGAACAGGCGAATGAATGAATGAACGGACGGCCGAATGAATGAATGAATGGATGAATTAACAGACCAATGATTGCATTAGTTGAATGCATTAATTAATTAACAGATGAATGAATTAATGACCGAACGAACGAACAAATTAATGAATAAACAGACGAATGAATGAACGGACGGATGGATGAATGAATGAATGAATGAACAGGCAAATGATTGCATGAATTAATTAATTAATTAATGAACGAACGAACAAATTAATGAATGAACAGACGAATGAATGAATGAACGGATGGCCGAATGAATGAATGAATGAACAGGCAAATGATTGCATGAATTAATTAACAGATGAATGAATTAATGAACGAACGAACGAA
>JAOUQX010000043.1:4855318-4867735 GCA_028566295.1 Liobagrus marginatus | reverse complement strand
AAATTTGTATGCTGGGATATGCGGAATCAAAGAGTTGTACTGTATGATGTGCATGTGACCAATAAACTCAACTTTAAACTTTATATGTATCTAGCAGTATTTATCAGTAATGTTCAAACGCACGGTCAAACACATCCGCGTGTGTGCGCATATGTAAATATTTCAGGTCTGAATTTTAATCCGGAGTCAACTTCTTCAGATTCAGTGGGTGACCCAGCATGCACAGTCAGTGCTTCTCCATGACTGATACATCACTGTCAGAAATTCCCACAGTGAAGAATTATTGTCTTGCGCTTACAATGTTCCTTATGACCTTCAGACCAGGTGTGAGTCAGCAGCTCCCAGAATCTCTGGGGCGTTTTGGAAAGACTTGATGTGGCTCAGCAGGACGGTCACCTAGCCTCATTACACAGCAGTCGGAGACTAACAACCGTCATTGATACGAAGACTCGCGTCGCTAAAAAGGATTCTGGATGCAGACCTTTTTTTTTTTTTTACTGACGATGGGTTAAAACGACTCAAACTTCCAGACGCTGTCTCTCTAGATTCGTTAAACCGGATTAGACTCTGAAAGTGATTGGGTTAAAAACTACCTACCGCAAGTAGCATGATGTCTCAGTGGCTAATTTGTTTAGCGTCCCATTTTGAGCACCGGGTGGTCATGTTTCAAAGCCCACGCTTCTTAGACTCAGACATAAAGTGTTATGGAATCTGCAAAGCTGTAATCCGAAACCTTATAGACTTTGCATCAATGCGGTTCACATTTCTATTCGGAGTGAGACAAACACTCAAAAAAAAAAAAAAAAAAAAAGCTCATTCAAAAGTTGAAACAAGACTGGATTACAGCTGAGACCAGGTTTGTGACACTTCTTGAGAGGAAAAAAAATGGTAGAACTTTAAACAGGAAAGGACTTATTGCTCATTTGAATTACTTTTAAACTACCGGTATATACACTATATCTAATGTGCACATAACAAATATTATAGAAATATAACAAACAACTAATACCATAATAATTGCGAAACACCATGGTATAATAAACAATTAAAACTAAACAAACACTCTAACTGCAATTCAAAGCCAGTCCATTATCCACTTATCAGTTGGACGCTGAGCGATGATGTCTTTCGCTAGACGTTTTGAGTGGTTGGTGTGTACACACATAATCCACATGGTCCGTGTGCATTCTGTCACCTCAGCACACTCGCCCTGTGTCACCCCGACACCCTGCCATCTCAATTAAACACACCCAGTTCATTCAGGCAGGAGTGACCCACACAAAGGAAGTCATTGTGGGCAGGCTGACACTGGGGGCTGCGGCTCGCCGCATCGAGGCAGCGCTTTGACATTAGCATGGCCATCAATAGGCAGAGAGGCCCTGGGTTCAGAGGAAAAACCTAAATCTTTCAGAAGGAAATAGAGGGATGGCAGAGAAAGCGAGCAAGGCTGAAGATGGTTGAAGCAGGATGGGAGTGGGGGCTGGGATCGCGCCCTGGCCGTGGGTCGCATTTGCAAATGAAATCCAGAGCAGTGTCTCCATTTGATTACCACGCCCCGGTGTCAAGGCGCTACCATGGCAACCCAAGCGTCCCGGCCTCCCGGGGACGCCAGACTGCATCGCTTGGCCCATCACTGAGGGCACGGTGAACAAAAAGAGGCGAAATGCACATGAGAAATATGTGCAGATGGGCCATAACAAGAAGATGGGAGGAGGAGAGGAAGAGGAGGAGGAGGAGGAAGGGGGAAACGGCAAACAAAGGCACGATCGTTAGTTAAAAGCAGGGACACAAGTCGGGCCTGCTGGCTCGGTGGCACCATTTGGAAATCTGCTCCACCCAGTGTGGAGTCTCAAAGAAGTTCTTTTGGACCGTTTCTAAATGGCTGTTTAATCAAGAACATGACCCGTGCAACAATACTGAAAGAGCATGTTTGTCAGTCTTCCAGAAATAAACAACAACAACAACAACAAAAAAACTCGGGACTACTAAAACAACCATCTGCATTTTCTTACTCTATAAAACAACACTTCCATGCAAGCAGAAGACAGAACATATCCGTCTTTGTGCGAGTCATAATGAGGCTAATTAATTTCCCAGGCTAGTGTCAGGAGAGCAGCAATAAGTAAGGGATCATTTGCTGTGCCCTACAAGAACCCTCCAGAGAGCGACACTAAAGAGACAGCCATCGCACCATTCAGTAAAGCCAGTAAATGTCGCAGTCAGGTTTTGAGAAATCACACTGGACGAATCCCATTCTAAAAACAAGCACTAACATGACCTGAATCACAAACTATAACCCCACAAGCAGGGCCTATGGAAAAACTTCCGACTGGTGAGCTGTGATAGACGAGCAAACACAAATGCAACTTCTGGTGCTCAAACAAACAAGAATGTGTATCTGACTTGAGCAGGGATTCAAGAGTTCAAAGATGACGTTTCAGTGTTTAAAAAAAAAAAAAAAAAACGACCAAACTGCATTTAAAATTGATACTTAACGTAATTTACATGGCCACGTCGTTGGCTGTAATGTTTACCGTGTACATAAACCCATATTACAATGCTGATGCTGGCTTAATACAGCAGACAAATGTCCGATTTCGACAAGTCAATAACATACAAATAGCAGTCGTACAAAAAGCTCTTTGTTTTTCTCCTTCAGTTCAACCACCAAGTACGACTCCAGCGTTGACAAATGAGTTGGTCAGTGGTGCTATGGCAGACCGTAAACAACACTGGACTATTGTCTACAAACTGTGCAGCATGACTGTTGTGTGATGTGTTTACACTGTTAGGCGTTGAAGTGGATACTCTTTCAGCCATGAAACCAGAACTAAATGATATGATCATGTGACAGAAGCTACTCGTCCTCGATCCCTCCCCCTTTTCTGTTGTCTCTGAGCTCTCACTCTCTCGCGCTCTGAGACCACGTGTCAGTGTCACTCACTCACTGGCAGAAGGCAGCCTGTGGCGGAAATGCCGCCTGAACGACGGTGGCGTCGAGTGCACAATGTGTTAATACGGACTTGATCAGACATATCTCGGGGTTGAAACGCCACGTAGGTTTAAAATCAAACGCCAAATAACAAACAGGAAGAACAAACAAGAACAACTCCTCAGTCTGGGCTTCTTAACTACACACACTTTCCACACAGCCCGAGTTCATTCTCAGCACCACAAATAAAAGTTTACAACTTTAATAGTCATAATTAGCCTTTCGACTTACAAAGTACGTTGTATTCCACGCTTAACCGTGTCCTTTTCCTAGTTTTAAATAAAGTAAAAGTTATTTTAAACACGAACACGCGCACAAAACTACTATATTTACGTCAAAAATTAATCACCAACTTAATTGTTTATGAACGTTATTAAAATGTTTAATGTGAAATAAACAGCGTCGGCATTCGACTAAGTCAGTCAGTCAGTCAGTCAGGTTAGCTAATGCTAGCAAGGAAGCTAATGCGCCTCTTCAGACTCAAAGCCGCCTCGCGTCCAAACGCTCTTCGTTTCCGTGAACCTATGGACTGGGGGCTAATTATAGTTTTTCCTTCATAACATTCTTTATATGAATAACAATGCTGTTAAACGATATAATACACGGTTTAATTGAGCAGTTGAACGCGTTGTGGAAGCTGAAAGACAAAATGCGTGTGTTCATCTGATTCAACTTAGTTAGCTAGCTGGATCACATGGTCCGAAACAATTCGTCAGGCTGTTTTCCTCCCTCATGGTGAAACAAAACAAGTGAAATCAAAGCGATTTTTAAATAATAACGGAATTTTTTTTTTAAATAACGCTTGACAATGGAACCGGATCCAGTTTATAAAACAATCGATGTGAATTACATTAACCACACAGACAGTACACAGAGCAGGCTGAGGTGTTTTTATTGCCCCGGAATTTTACATGACACGTTACAATATCATTATACAGCCTGGTTATGTAAAGTGTTATTTATTTCCGCCCTTTGTAAATATTTATCAGGAATTAAGTGAAAACATGAGACACTTACATTCGTGCATACTAAGGTCGTTTCGGACTCCCCAGCTCCAGTGTGTTTCATGCAGTTGCCTTTTCTCTGCTGTAGCTACTGTGTCAAAAGATCAGCAGCTGCTTCCTCCATCCGCGCGCACACAGATCACGCCGCACAGCAACGCTACCGTACCCCCCGTCGTCGCCATAGCAACACGGCCCCTCCAGCCAATCAGAGCGGAGTTCTCCGATATCCCCTGAAAACTGCCGCAGCGCACTGTAGCCTTTTTTTTGTTTTTTTTTTAGCAAACCTAAGCAATTGTGCTGTTCACAGTTCATTCCTATATTTACACCACGTGTTGCCTCTTAGTTGCGATTCCTCTCTGTGGATCATCACCATTACTATATATGTACATATATGATCATTTCTTTATATCGTCAGAGGTCATATGAAGCACAGCGATCTGAATGAATGCAGACACAATACAATAAAAAAATAACAACATTACGTGAAGTCACACGCTTGATTTTAACATCTCGACGGTGTGGAGTTGTTTAAAACTCAAAATCTCCGAACGAACGTTTAGAAAAACGAGGTCAGATACTCGTGACGTCATTTGGCGGGGGAAGTCCTGTAGGCGGATCCTGAAAAGAGATGTCGCGCGCCAGTGAAGTAAGAACCGTTTTACTGTTGTTTTCCTAAACGAATTAACGGAAGTGGGGTGTCTGATTATAATGGATAAGGCTAGAGACTGAAATAACAATACTGTATAGACACCGGTAATGATCTTTATTTCAGTCCTGTTGTTTAGAGCACAATTCAATAACATATCAAAATAAAAGCAGCTGCCAGGACCCTATATACCACCATGATCCTATATGCCAACATGATCCTATATGCCAACATGATCCTATATACCACCATGATCCTATATAACCACCATGATCCGATACGCCAACATGATCCGATACGCCAACATGATCCTATACGCCACCATGATCCTATATACCACCATGATCCTGTATGCCACCATGATCCTATATACCACCATGATCCTATTTACCAAAATTTTCCTTTTATACCACCATGATCCTGTATGCCACCATGATCCTATATGCCAACATGTTTGAACCTGTAACATTTCGTAAGAAGTACATTCATTTCAAACACCAGCTAAGCCAGTTCAGCTAGTTGTCCTTCATCCATCATCTATATAATCACATTAGTAATTTCATCATGCATGTCACATTTTACTTTACACTTACAGACTGTATCCATATGAATGCAGCTAAGCACTGGCCAGGGGTGGCCTGGGTCACCCTAGTGTAATGCATTTACATTTACAGCATTTGGCAGACGCTCTTATCCTGAGCGACTTACATTTGTCCAACTGAGCAGTTGAGGGTTAAGGGCCTTGCGCAGGGGCCCAAGCAGTGGGAGCTTGGCAGTGCTGGGAATTGAACCCTGGTCTTCAGCTCAGCAGTCCAACACCTTAATCACTGCTAATAAATAATGTTTGCCCACTGCATGCTTATTATTATTATTATTATTACTACTATAATAATAATAATTATTATTATTATTATTATTATAATTGGGGTAGTGGTAGCTCAGTAGTTAAGGTGTTGGACTGCTGATCCAAAGACCATGGTTCGACTCCCAGCACTGCCGAGCTGCTACTGCTGGGCCCCTGAGCAAGGCCCTTAACCCTCAACTGCAAATTGCTCTGCATAAGATTGTCTGCCAAATGCTGTAAATGTAAATAAGTAGTAGTAGAAGGATTAGTGGTAGTTCTAACAGATAGTGTCATATGATGCAAAATTGAAACACTCTTAGCAAACTTCCCTTAGCTAATGTCTCAGAATTTGGAACTCTCACACACTTTATAAAGTGTAACCTAATGTGTGTAACAAATGACCATCATTTCTTTGTACCTAGCTACACAACATAGAGATGCTGCCTGCCTTTTATGTCCAATAATATGAGGTAGCCATGTCATAGAAACAGGTCAGTGTAACATTTATTCCTGAGCACAGTCATTAACTCTGCCCTGTCCACTGTACCAACACTGACCACCTCTTATCTTATTTGGCCCGGCAGTGATGCAGACATGGTAGCTGGGGGTTAGTGCTGTATAAAGTAGATATGAGGTATGTACAGTATGTAGATATGCAGCGCACAGCATTGCTGGGATGTCTAAACACCTTAATATCTATCACTGCTCGGTGGAGAAACAGTACACCAGTGACAGCCAGTGTTTTTGTCAGAAAAGGTCACTGAATAAGGCCCCGATGAAAATTAACACACAAAGGGCATGTAATGAAAAAAATGTGGACAGACTAAGCGGTCTAATAAAGTGGCTAGCAAATGTATTAAGACTTATATAACGCCACTATTACGAACTGATATGTTGGGGGAAAACTGGGAAGTTGTACTACCACAAAGTGCATCCATGTGACAGGGCTACTTGGTCTAATCTTGCCCAGCTATAGGTTTAAAAATGTCACATGACAATTAAAACCCTGAACCCAAATCAGTTGTTAAAAGCCTAATTTGTACTGTGTAATTTGTTGACGCTGTTAACATTAGAACTTCCATTCAGAGTTGGTCTTCCGTGCTAAATGTTGGTTTTCCAGAGGTTTGGCTGTCCATACTTAAGGTCAAAGACGGTTGTGCATGTTTTGACTCTCACCGAGCCACACAAACACACTAACTGGTTTGCTATTCAAACGTCTGCGCTACTAGAACACACATTTGCAGATAAGCAGCTCAAGGCCGAGAGTATGTGCAAACAATACATGCTTTTTTTAATCCAATCAAGCATGGACCCTGGCTGTTAGTAGTGTACATATCTAATTGAATGCCACAACGTCGTGAAACGTTGATGCACATGCACTACGTAGAATGTCGGCTATGACAGGAGGCCATACATTTCTCATATGGTGGTCATAGGAGTCGTTTAATGTGGAGTCTAAACGGTTTACAAATCATACAAATCAGTACTTGCTAACGGTGTTAGAAAGAAAGAGAAAACTTTATATACCTAATTAAACATCAGGATTATAATAGAAAAATGATCATTAATTATAATTAAGAAGCACCAATGGTGAAAATATTGTTGAGACAATTCCAGCACAGGTCAGTTCCAGCTTGACTAAGTTCATACCAAATACTGATAGTATGCTCGTTTGAAGGAGGACAAACACCACCAACAAGCTAGTCCTAGTAAACAGACGCTCTCTTGTACAATTTGAAGGGCCCTTGTTTAGCTTGTTTGCACAGAGAACGCCCATATTTACCTGGGTATTGAGGAAAGCCTGGGCTTTATGAATTGAGTCAATAGTGACCTTAATGTCTTATCAGTGACCGGATAAAAACCCTCCGCGCAAAGTTGCAGTAAAATTCTCCAATAGTGCAAAGCATTGCGGATTTAAGGACTTTGCTCTCATAATATTTACTTGGCGTACGATGACAGCTCAGCATATTGGCTACTTAGAGCAAGGCCACACCTGTAACCATTATGGTACTACCTTCACCGGTATCTAACAGAGCCATGTTTATCATGCTCTTAACGACAAAGCAGTAGTAATTCTTTATCGAATTAACATGTTGGTGTTGACCGGCGTAATGCGCATGCGTATAAGAACAGCAGTAACGAATCTATAAGCAAAAAGGTTGCGAAAACCAAGCGTCCAGAAACAGAAAATGAAGGTCTATAAGAAGCACCACATAAGTGGTGTGAATGGCAAAAAATAAAAACCAGTAAGATATAACGACAACCTTTAAAACGCCCTGACGTTTATGAACGTGCTCGGAGAGCAGCTTCGTAAATTCACATAAATAAAGCGATGCGCGTTGATCTAATAAAGTTTATTTTTTTTTTAAAAATGACCAGTTTCCTTTTTGTTTTGCTTTCTAGGAAATTAAACCCTTTTTGAATTCACACTAGCATCTACATAATGGTTATTGAATACTTCACAATATATTAAGTCTAGATGTTATGGTACATGCATACAATTGCGGCAGCATTTGAAGAAGCCACAGTCACCACATTACACAGAGATGGGGGGGGGGGATGAAGAGAGGGGCAAAAAGACAATGAGGCTGTACAATCTTGTGTTTCAGCTTTGAAGAGGCCAGGGCCTTAAAACATGGCAAACTCCAGCAATGCTTTTCAATTATACTTCTCAAAAAAAAAAAAAAAAAAAAAAACATAAAAACAGGCACAACAGGTCAAAGGGCCAAAAAGAGGATATATTCTAATAAAACTGGAAGATATACTCGCTGTCCATAAAATAAACTCTATAGACAAAATTAAAAGCGTAAGGGAAGCAGGACTTCACATAGACATTAATAAATGCTTCAGTGTTCATAAACACCGCCAATAAGTTTCGGACCGTTTTAGAAGCGCAAAGTCTAGATAGAAATCGCTTTTCCAAATGTTTAGGCAGATGGTCTTAAAAAAATGAAGAAGAAGAAGAAAAGGCAGGGAAATGTCCCTGTTTGTCTAAATGGCAGTGAAAGGCGAAGCAAACACTGAGCTTGGGACACACGTAGGCTTTATAAGAGTCATGGCAAAAAAAAAAATAAAATAAAAAAAAACACGTATAAAAAAGATTAATAAAAAACACAAAATAAATAATAAAAAAGGAAACCCCCACAACCACCACACATTGACAGCTGCTTCTCACACTTTGCCTATTGAAAAACATAGCTGGAGGACATTGTAGTGTTTTCAAATTTTTTTCCCCCTCACTATTCCTCTTTCACAGAAAGAATTCATATGCTGAGACACAGTATGATTACAAGCCTAACATGCGCTAACGAAAATATTAATAACAATAATAATTATAATATATAATAAAATAAAAGACATTCAAATACTGTAATATTTTTTGCTTGAAAATACAATTTTGAAACTAATCTAAGGACATGTTAAATATCTTGGATCTTCACTTGGTTGTTCAGATCACATTGTGATGGAGTCGACCTAAGACGAAGTTTTTAAGATAAAGGTTTTACATCAATTTTTGTAGTTCAATAAAGGAAGACAAATCAGTTTGAAAGTCCATAAAAATATTCATAAGATTTTATTTTTTAACTTAAGTTATTTATAATCTTGGTCTTTATTTATGACATGCAGTTTATGAGGTATGCATCTGGGCAGTGAGCTGTTTTAAGTAACTCTTAATACAAATCTTTATCTTGAGGATACATTTGACCATAATTCTGTCACAAAGTAAAAGCCAGCTCAGATTTATTCTTTTGCATATTTTGTATCTAGATTTAAGCCACTTCCTGTGTCACTTAGATTGTCTTGTTTATTTATAGAGTATGCAGAGTTGTGTTCTGCCTGGACGGTTAGATTCAAACAAGCTTTCAAATAGAAGAGTCTTTTAAAAGATCCAACAAAATACTCTTAACCGCACAACCCAATCTCTTTGGCTAATATTTTCTTGTTGCCATGAGCCATGATGCGAACTCTTGACCACAACAGCCCATTTGTTTATTAGATGACTTAATTCCTGCTCCTCCTTATCTTTCTATGGCTTTCATGCCCTGAGCTAATCACTTCCTGTTGGACAAACAGACAACACAAACCGAAGTCTGATAGAATGACATCAGACATCAGACACTGGGAATGTGTTGCATTGGCGTTCTTCTAAACAGATTCAGTAATCCTTATGCGCCCTGTGAGCCCAGTGTTACATGGATGACCACATCAGCTCCAAACAACAAAGAGGAAGAGATCTATATGGCAGGATTTATTTATCTATATGCATGCATAACTATGTGGCGTTAGGGTCAGGGTTATTTAACCCAGGTTAAATAAATACTAAGGGTAAATCATTATCATTGTTTGATTATTTACGTTACTTTTCAGTGTGGCTTTGTCAGTTCATTAGCTTTTATCAATGTCTTCATCTAAATTTCTTACAGCCACCCCACAGATCCAAGCTTTCCAGTTTCATCCTGAGCTCGGATTATTGTCCTGTGTAATGACTTAGGTTTCCTCTGGGTTCTCAGATTTTTCTCCTACATAACAAATAACGTACCAGTACCTCTAAATGGGCGCTAGGTATGAACTAGTGAGTGAGTATATATGTATCATGTATATATGTACCATATGTATATGTTTCCCCAAGTAACGTCAGCGAGTGTGCCAAGTCGAGAACGGACTCGCAATCGGAGGAAGCAGCGCACGCGTCGGGAAAGCTCAGCTGACGTGTATCAATGCCGCATGTCCACGCTAATGACGCCGCAGCCAGTGAACAGCGAGGTGCAGTTAGAGATCGCGGATTTTCCCAAGGCGCACCAGCCCGCCGTGAGTGAAGATCATATCCGGCTGGAGGACGTCTCATCGAGGAGACGGATACGCCGGCAGACTCGCGCAGAAAAGAATGCACACAGCAGGGACGCCCATGGCAGGTTGCCGCTCCGCTACAGACGTCATGCTGTCTCTGAGCCCGGCCGCAGACATCGCTCCGTCCCTCAGCCTGCCAACTCGGCAGAGGACGCCGCTCAGTCGGCCCACTCGGCGACGTCCATCATTGCTCATGCCTCACTCCCCCCTCTGGCCTTGCTGGCACCCTTGCTCCCCCCTTTGGCCTTGCTGGCTCCTCCGCTCCCCCCTCTGGCCTTGCCATCAGAGTCTTCTGGGCTTCACCGACGGCCCACCGGAGTTGAGCAGCAGCAGCACACCCGGAAGCCACGACTGGGGGGGCTTTGTCACAGCCATAGACTGTGGCCATGTCGGCCGCCAGAGGGCCACATGAACTGTCTGTGTGTTGTGCACGTCACATATCACTCAATGTTCACACTCACACACATATGCACAGACATAACCACACTCACCTGCACTTAATGATATTAATCACAACACAGGGGATATAAGCTGACATCGCCTTCCTCCTGTGTCGATGATTGTTGTTCAGTTCTGCTCCACGTGCCTTGACCTTTGTGTGTTCGTTATTTTATGTTTGAAAGTTTAATAAAAAGCACGTTATGTACTCCAATGCGTTTGTGTCTGCAGCACCCCGTGCCTACGGAGGCGTCCACACACCAAGCCGAGTGTCACAATTCCTGACTCGAGTCCAGCATTTCTGGTGAAGACTCTGGATCAAGCACATTTACAGACCTACAGTACATTTACAGACCCTTCTATCAGGCACATGTGTGTTGAGAATGATTGTCCACAGCCCAAATAACATCTGCCTATCTTACCTTCATAATAAAAGCATGCTTTATAGATTTCATACTTTTAATTAGCTTGTGGATTGCTGCTGCAATCGAACACATAAACGACATTATTATGATTTTTCCTTTTTATAGCCATCCTTCACCACATTATACTACAAATAAGGTAGCTTTTGTGTGTGAAATGGGGTACAAGTTTCTTTGAGTTCATTCTACTGTGACTCTCTTTAACATGTGACTAAATCCTCTTTATTTTACTATGTATGTAAGAAAACATTTATCTGCAGGTTTACCTGCACAGGCTCCCGGTGAGTGATGGCTAGTTTAAGGAAATCCTTCTGTACCTGCAATG
The DNA here is from genome assembly GCA_028566295.1 of Liobagrus marginatus. Lineage (NCBI taxonomy): Eukaryota > Metazoa > Chordata > Actinopteri > Siluriformes > Amblycipitidae > Liobagrus > Liobagrus marginatus. Next base: position 4,856,216 of record JAOUQX010000043.1, on the reverse strand, counting down.
CTTCGTGCACCATCTCAGCCTGTTAAACACAAACACACACAACTCATATTGAAATAAGAATGGCAAAGTGAAGTACTGTATAATGTGTAAGAGGTTTGCTAAACTTAACACAAGCCTGTAAATAAAATGGTGGTTCCAACAGACATGGAAAGACTCTTACAGAAATATGCGCTGTTAAATAAAACACCATGTTTCTGTATACATGCAAAACTAAAGAACCTTGCAAGGTTTTCTTATGTGTTACACACACACATATACTCTCTCACACACAAGGAGAAATCCAAAGATGCATGGTTGGGAGAATGGAGTTGTGAAACACACAGAGGTCTGTTTAACCGTAAAAGGAGATGACTGTACATAATAAAAACAAATTCCACCCAACATGAATTATCACTGATCTGAGCACAGAATTAGATAATGTCACCTTTGTGGCAAAGGTACAGGAGCCTTTGGAGAAAAAACACAGACTCTTACAATTTCAAGTGCCGGAATAATTCCAGCTTTTTAAACGTTTATTGTTGGAATTTAGCAACTGCCTTCCATTATAGCAGCTAACAGTCCGCAGGTTTTCCGTTCCCCGCGACGCGCCTACATTCTTATTCATGTCCTCACACGAGGAAGGCATTTGTAGTGGATAAAATTGTAAAAATGGTCTTGTGAATTACATTCATTATTACTAAAACAGCCAGGTTATACAATGATATTAAAAAAGCTTCATAAAATATCATACAGTGGGACACCAGCAAGAAAAAATGGCAGTGGTGTTAGAGGTTTGACCGGTCTAGAGGCCTTTAAATAATAGTAATAATAATAATTGAAGTTCTGAATGATTACTGACATTTTCAGATCCTATTTGTCACATACACATACATGCAGTGAAATGTTTTATTTTCCACAT
>JAOUQX010000043.1:4837512-4855218 GCA_028566295.1 Liobagrus marginatus | reverse complement strand
TGTTTTTTTTAAAAAAAAAAAAAAAAAAAAAAAAAAAAAGCAAGTGCTAACCACATTTTTTAAATTTTTTTATACCATACATATAACCAGCAAATCTGTTACCTAGAAACAGTTGCCAAGGAAGCCATGTCATCATGGCTCTCCCTCTTTTCCAGGCAGTGTCACTGGAGGAGGGATGATGGCTGTGTGTTTCTGGCCACTGTTATGTCTGTACAAAACTGCAAAAGAACTTCACCTGAACCTGCACAGGCTTATCGGTTTGGACGCTTCCACAGTTCTTCTGCTGAATGTTGATGCCGCCGTCTTTTATTCTCCAGAATCCTGAGTCAACATATTGCTTCTCTGTGCAGTTCTTAACTCCTCCAAAACTTTAGTCAACTATTAACTCGTTGCCGCTTAAGAGCCAACTGAAAACGAACAGGGAATCTCACATCCGCTTGCATCAGAACCCTTTTAGCAATATAGAGACATCTTTATCCAGCAAACAGGCAGAGATCCAAAGGAGTCCCATGTCTCCACTCATAATGGTTTCCTTTACCATACAATTTATTAAAGTCTAAAGTTTGTTGTCCTGTTGTGTTGTACGCAGAGTCTTTCTAAGGCCAAAGTTATAGAAGCTCTCGCTTTGTTGACAGGATAAATTAAAGACCAGGGTGCTGAGATGGAGAACAGATCGAGCCTCAGTTGTGTTGTAATGTGTTTGACTCTATAGGAGGCGCCGAGTCATACAGAGTGTCCGTGTCATGTGTTGGCTCTCCAGCTAATGTGCAAGGGTTCGACAGCGTTCCCGCACCACAGTCACAGAAAAACCTACGTGGATTAGATCAGGCATGGATGAGTTAGGTGACATCTGATGCATTATTTATTTGTTGCACAAGATCATATGCATGGGACAGTAGGAAGCGCTATATTATGAACAATTAAACAGCAGGACGAACCTATCATGTCGTATAAACTCGACATCGTGCCCTTGGTGGCACTTCTTAATACAGTTCACACAGATTGCGTTTCTGTCCGTTGTGTTACAGGTGTGGCACCTGGATTCGCAGAGAGGAAAGGACGTTAGACGGAAAACCGAATATTTCATAAAGATTTTAAACGGGGCGATCACCGAACCAGTTACGGTACCTGTAAAAATCGTGCATGGGGTAGCTGGTGTAACTGGAAATCTTGTACAGGCACTGACCTCTGCTCACAGCTTTCTCTATGGCATCCTGATTGTTCATAATTTTGTTGTCTGATGGATTAACAAAGAACGGCTGCATTAGAGGTCACTGAGCTAGAACAGACAAAAAGCAGTTATGGAGTTCAATAACAAAAGTTACCTTTCATTGTGACATTGACACCAGAGGCAAGAAACAACCCTCCAAATCTGTTATTGAATATTTGATTGCCTTCTAAAGTTGCTGTAGCATGGTTTGTTATCTCAATACCTAAACAGAAGAATTAATAAATGCATGAGCGCAGAAGAACAACAAGCACGTTACACACGATTAAAGGAAAAAATTTATTTTAGTGTACAAAAGACTGTACAACTGACCGGCAGCAAAGCCATCAAATATTCGGTTCTTCCGCAATACTGGGTGGCTGTTGGTACTGATGAGGACACCAGCCTGGGCATTTCTGAAGATGTCATTTTCCTCCAACAATCCTGCACGCAGAGAAAATTCATAGTAGTGTCCATCCCATAATCATAGATCACGACAGTCCAAAGAATTGCTGGTCATTTGCATTTGTAAAGATTTAAGTTTCTCACGCCTTACCCCTTCCGCCGTTGAATATGCAGATACCGCCGTCCCGGCCATCGTGGATCTTGTTCCTGCGTAGGGTGGGGTTGCTGTCGGTCTTGATCCATACTCCTGCCATGGCATTGTCAAATATCTCGTTGTCCTCAATAAAGCCCAACCCTGGCAGGGAAGAAGATGGCATAAATGTTAAAACAGTGATCCGTATTACACAGACACAAGCCACAAATAGTTGCTTTAGCTGCATAATGGCTCTTATACAGCACAGGGGTGTGGCTGATGGAGGGGTGCAAGCAAGGATTAGCCAGCTTGGGCTCAGCGCTCCATTAAGCATGGAACGGAGGAGGGAGGTGCCACATAATTCACTTACCAGAGTTGTAAACAAGAATGCCTCCATTCTGCCCTCCCCAGATTTTGTTTCTTCTAATCTTAGGGTTGCTTCCAGTTCTAATTCAAGAAGAAGAAAAAAAACCAGTTGGTTATGTTGTAGGTACCTAGTTATTACATAACGTTATTTAGAACCGATGCACATGCGCACACACACACACACAAATAGACCAATAACGTCTGTGATTGAGTACTCTACCTGATTTGTACACCAGAGTACATGTGGTTGTAGATATCATTATCCTCCAAAACTCCGTGACCGTTGTCATAGAAATACACACCAACCTAAGAAAAGAAATCCCTTAATGAAATAATGAAGCACAACGGCAAATGAACCATTAGATGAGAAAGGATGAACGATCTCTCCACCTGTTTGCCACTGTGTATTCTGTTCCGCCTGAGCACCGGTGTGCTCCCTGTGGTCACCCACACTCCTGCCAGAGTATTGCTATACACTTCATTCTCTTCGATAACACCCTGACCCTTCTCATGCTGCAAACACACGTGAGCAGTGCACACAGGATTCAATAACAATTACATCTAGATCATTTCTCTGTAAAATGCTAGCATACCTTATTTAAATAAAGATGCACTCACCACATAGATCCCTCCATGCTGTCCATCGTGTATCTTGTTGTGTCTGACTATAGGGCAGCTGTTGGTTCGGATCTGAATGCCAGCCAGGGCGTTTCCATAAATATCATTGCCCTCTATGAGACCTCTGCCATCACCAAATATGTAAACACCACCTTGATTTCCATTGAAGATGGCATTACCTCTGAAGAAAAAACAAAACAACACAACAATAGCATTGAACAACTATACTTATTATGGATATTTACGTTTCAACTTTTTCAATGCTAAAGTATAGAGTTTTAAACAGCCACAGAGCAAGCCTATAGGACAAACCCTTGTCTCAAAGTTTTACACATCCATAAGAATGACGATTTAGACAGGTATGGAACACTAACCTAATAGTGGGGTCACTGTTTGATGTGATCCACACACCAGCAAAGTTATTAGCATAGATCTTATTCTCTATGAACTGTCCCCGGCCCTTCTCGTGGACGTAGATGCCGCCTGTTTGGCCGTGGTGAATTTCACAGCGCACCACTGTGGGGTTGGCATACGCCTTTACCTCAAAACCTGCAATTCTGTTTCTATGAATGTTGCAGCTCTCAAAGTAGCCCTGTAGAGGGGGACAGAAGACAGATTTTTCACTTAATGGCTGGTAAAGAGCAATGAGATCATAAAGTCAAAATGGAGCCTTGATCTTACCATGCCATGGTCAAATGTGAACACACCAACATCTCTGCCATGATGGATATGGTTCCTCCTGATGATTGGGTTGCCATGGTTTTTCACCCAGATCCCCGCTAATGCATTGTTGGAGATTTCATTATCTTCATAAATGCCCTAGAAATGTAAAACAAACCCAATAAAACCAGCTTGCTACTGATAGCCACAGCACCTCTTAATTTTACACACATTCAATGTCCTATAAACACATTCATTTTTCTGATACATTTAGAATTAATGTACGTTTCTGACTTTCATTCATATTAATGAGTAAATTCCACTATATGGCAAACAATGTTTTATATATTAAACACCACTTTAATATATAGTTATGCTTCATGTCACAGGTGTAATAATAATAAAAATAGTAAAGCACACTTCCAACATTACATTAGGTGTTATAGATATATACATGTTATAATAGGTGCAAGTGAAAGCTTATTGCTAGAAGCTTTTGTGTCCGCAAGAGGGCTCCCTTGAATAATGAGCAATTAAGACCAAGTACCACAGACATCCACAAGTCTGGCTAAGACACTGGAGAAGTGACTCTTCCACCGTAGCCACATATTAAAGCTACAACTACTCATGGCAATGCTTTCTAACAAAATCTAACATTTTTACTAGCTTCAAACATCTGTTTCCAAACTCAGGACAAGTCGGTCTAGTGGTACTGACATGTTTAATAACAAATCAAACAGTCTTGCATGCATTAGTGCAGTACCTGTTTTATTTCAGCAGATTGTATATTAAACCATGTGGCACACAGGTACAGTCATGCACCAGCTGGGGTTAGCTTGTATGACACATTTTGTCTATTAGCCCATTTACCACTGAATGTTCAAGAGTGCGATTTAGTTCTGCATCTTTTACACATTTACAAGTTCTACATGTTTAAATTTCACGCAGTTGAACTTTCCAAAACCGAAACAACGAGTTCAAGCTTAAATTGTCTTAAAAGAAAGCAAAGAAATTTTTTTTTTAATATTTTACAATTATCACAGGAGCATGCATTCAGTTGTCAAAATTGAACTATAGGTTAGACTCCAAGTTTTATAACGCAATGCAGCAATACAAAGCAGCTGCTCCTTGTAAGTAAGGAAGCTTGTTGAGTAACCAGTTAAACTCAGTTAGCTATCAAAAAGACAAGCTTAGTGGTGTCAACAGAGTACTGTTAACGTTACAGTTGAAGCTTTGTAACCGTCAGTCTGAGTCAGAGTGTACAGATTAGGGGTGTGAGCTGATCACTTTACGCAGGTAAAGTGCCAATACCCACAGCCAACCGTATCCCAATACTGCTGTGCTTTCTCACTCATGCAGCCAAAAAAGTCCACTGCAGCTTAGTTCCGGTAAAGTTGTTTAGTGCAAGTTTTCCTTTTGACGACAATTATATTCTGCTTCCAGTTGCCCTGAAAACAAGAACTAGCTTGGCACTGCAGATTTTTATTCTGTCTCCTACCTGTGCATGGTCAGTGATGTAGAGCCCCACGTTTTCACAGTCACTGATGTTGCAGTGCTTAATGGTGGGACATGCACCTTGACCACTTACGCACACTGCTGACCCCACTGTAAGGGTATAGGGAAAAATCATCCATGAAGTAAAGCACATAGAATAGTAATTAGGCTAAAATATTTACTTAAAGCTTCGCTTTATAAATGATTTAAGCTTTAATGTATAAAACACATTGTCCTGGTACCTGTACAGGTGCTGCGGATGATGCAGTGGTCAATATTTGGGCTGCAGTTCACTGTGATCTCTAGGCAGTGATGTGCATTGTGATGCTGGGCTGATTTATCGTCAGGGTTGAACTGTGTGGGAAACAAAACGTTTAGGTATTCTGCGACAACAGCTTGAGTAATGGCTTGATAAACATAAAGGATATGCAGGACTTACCCTAATGGTCATGTAACCTACATATGCATCTTCCGAACCCTCCATAAACACAAATGTTGAATCTCTAGTGTTCTCAATGACTACTTTATCAGCTACTTTTCCAGGAGCTGTTCAAAAGGAAGAAGGTATTTCAATTGCATTAACCGGCAGCCTTCTAAAACGCGTTCGGATTCCTTTCACCAAAAACCAAACTAACCTGCGCCGATCATCGTAATGGGAGACTCGATGTAGATCCATTCATCTGTGTAGATTCCAGAATGTACGAATATCAGCCCATCAAAGTGGGCCTCCTGAACTCCTCCCAATGCATCCTCGATAGTGTCATAGTACTGCACACCAGATCAGAACAGTAGGTTGGGTAAGCAAGCTCTTATTTTTTATTTTGTTGCAAGAAACAGCAGAAAATAAATAAATAAAACCATACCAGCATATTCTCTCTGCCTTTGTATCTGGCTGGATTGCTGTAAAAGTGTTCTGCAAAGCCAGGCTTTACATGTGCACCTTTATACTGTATAAAAAAAAAAAAAGAATAAATTCAATGATTCAAATTGGTAAACGGCATTGATAAGCAACATGTTCATTGTGATTTAACTGGCAGACGTTATGGACAACCCCTTCCCCTTTTTAAAACCGCCCAGGACGAGCCATACCAGTTGTTGAAAGCTTTCCTTCCATGGGTTAGGCTGCTCATATTCTTCAGGGTTTATCTGGTAGAATTTTCCTGCCTCAGGATGCATCATGGGCCGCGTGTATTCAAACACCTCCATGTACAATCGCTTCCTGTAACGTGCATCAACGAACATCATGCAAATGAGCCAACACGTTAAAAACAAATTACCCCACACCCCCCAGTTCTTTATAATCAAAGTCATGCTTTACAAAAACATAACTTTTTACAAACATCTAATGCAAACTAGTCCTGTAGAGTATATTCCTGTGATTACAATAATCATGATTCAACAGCCATAAACACTCATCTGGAACATCACACGGTACTACAAAAGGCAAGAAGCAAGATATTGCGTGCCTTCAGTACAACAGTACATTGGAGAACACTTGTAACAACTACACAGCCCAAAACTGACCACTTACCACAGAATAGGGTCATTAGCTAGCTCACTAAAGCGCTTGCAGACACAAGCGGCCTGGCATAGATCTTGCTCTAGCAGGTAAGAAAAAATCTTCAGAACCACCTCATCTGGAAGCTTTTCTTGGAGATACTGTTCTGCAGGGGAGGCTAGAGGACAATACAGGGCAGAAATTAAACCACAGTGAAGCTGCTGTCCTTTTATTGTCCGACATCGTTTATGCTAATTTTGAACAACTGACATGCCTGCGATATGTGAAATTTAAATAAGATATGCACATGAAACAGAAGCAGAACAGTCCACGGCTTAATGCGGTTATAAACACTAAGCTTCAAGCGGGTATAAAACTGCAGAGACTAGCGTTTCCTGGGATTCACAATTACAAATCGGTTTCAGTATTAAACCACATTCTTTCAGGGGGAAAAATGATGAAAATTGCACAATCTGGCAGCGATGGGCCACTTCCCCTCCTTATTACAGAGTTGTAACGAAGACTACACCTCTGCTCAGCAACAATCAGGTTCAAAATGTACATGGCGATTTAGCAATGAATAAAACCCTAAAGCCAAGAAACTAATGTTTCTATTGATATTAATTTACAGTTAGGAGAGCATTACATCAAAAAGCACTTAGGTATTTAACAGCCCAAAGACAGTATTGCCAGCATTTTCCCTCTGGTGTCCACGCATTGTCAAATGTCATATAACACACTCCTAAGTTTATATTTTCAGACAAGTGAGATGTTGCTATTCGTTTCTTCACTTACCTGGAAGATCTTGGGACTTCCCTGACACTCGGGCACGTTTTGCTCTGTGGCCAAATGTTTCTGTGGCTGAAGTGGAGGCTCCCTGTAAACAGAAATGTAAAGACCATCTATAATCAATGCTGGCACTAAGTGTTTAAATCCCTTGCATTACAAACGCTCCCATTTAGACGTTCTAATTTTTGTTCCGCTGAAATGTTTGGATTTTAACTATGCCACTATTCACATGCACCGCCACAGTTATATCGATTTGTAAATGAAAAGCTAAGTAAGTGTAAGAAACACTTAACTTTACTGAATAGATTTAGATTTTGTATTTTATTGTGTCTTTACCATGTTTAAGAGCAGGTAGTAATGTTGTTATGAAAAGTATAACGTCTTAACGTGTGATGTTTCTACAGTTCATTGTTACCTCCATGCTGCTTTTTGTAGGACACGCGGTTCTTTTAGGCAACAAGGACTTTCTGCGGAGTTGGTATGGACTGTTTTGAGCTCCTGGACCAGATTCTTCTGCAACCATATCTGCAGGGACGTCCTCATCTGCAAAGAGGTGGGGGAAGAAAGAAAAAAAAAAAAGAAAGATTGGATTTGCATTTCACATTTTAGAACAGAACCTCTAACCCTCTTATAGCCATGTTGTAGAGTTACAGGTTTTTTTTTTTTTTCTTGGAGATTTCAGTAGGGATAGGTTGCCTGGGGGTAAGTATCCTCTTTTATAATGCTGTCCCAACTAGGGAAAAAAGTCGCAGCCTACTACCTCGGTGACTTAAAAGCTCACTAAAATTCAACAGCTAGCTGAAACAGCACAGGACAGACATGTCAAAATAGATACATTCTTGTAAGAAACTCATCCAAAGCCTACAACAAAAACCACTGATGACACAAAGGAATCGCATCACTTCATCTATGGTAACAGACATCATGTTTTGTGTTTTCACCTACCAAAGAGAACTGAAAGAATTAAGACAAGACCTTCCTAATACTTTAACTACTCATCTTCAAGTTAGGGCTATATACCAAATTCTGTTCAGACCCAGATAGGCTACTGAATTTCCAGGACTTTTTGCTTTAAATACCAATCTGTACTTCAGAATCCCTACCTGCTCATCACATCAGTGCATGAACACCCTTCCTATCTGGTGTACTGATCACCTGAGAGGTCTACAGTCTGTTCAGTCTGCACATTTTGTACCTAGAGACAACAGTCAGAAAAGTTTAAGACAATCATAATAAAAAGAGGATATAGATTTGTTTACTGCCACTGTAAATATCCTGTCCTCTTACACCCATTTAGGCACACTTAATCATTTTCGCCAATGTTAACAGGCTACCAAAATAACAATATGTTTACTCTTCACTGTTTAATAAACAGGTTTTTTTTTTTTTTATACTGCCAAATATAAGGTTCACGGGCTTCTTTAAAAAGCAACATGAAGGGACATTAACAGGTACGTGTACGACAGGGTACTGGATATATTTTTATTCTCGCCTTAATTTGCATGTTTAGATATGCAACTGAAAAGTCAACCTGAATGAATCAATGAACGTACACCTGCATGTCGACCATAACCAGTATGGCATTAGTTACTACCACCAGAACTTAGTACGTCCTGATATCTGCACCCTAAGCCTATGTAAGCATCTGTTGTCAAGTTATGAGAAACATTACAGTCATGATAACGAAATGCTTTAGTACTGTTTATGCAGTATGAAGTTAATGTCAAACGTTAACAAAATACCAGCCAATCTGAACATAAGCCAATGCTACATGGCGGTATTGGACAGGTTGCTCATTGTTAAATGACCATCAATGTATTATCTAAAATATCCCTACTTAATCATCCTCGCTAAAATGGTAAGTAACCTGATTTTACTCATCATATGCAAAAACATGAAATGCTGCATGCACTTAAGACAAACAGTAAAGAAAATACTAATGTACTATTAACTATGCAGTATGCAACCAGAACAGAAAAGCTGCACTTGCAAATCAACCAACAATAAAAATGCCTGACAACGCCAATACAAAGGCCAACAATACCCACGGAGGTGTACCTTCCCGGTTAAGTGTTTGTGGGTAACCAGGGTAAAGTCAAAACACCCACAAGCCGAGGATCCGTGTTGCCTGAAAAGCGTTAAACCGATGCTTTCTAATAACTACATAAAAGTAGTCAATGGCTGCAAGCAAACCAAGGCCTTGTCGACCGTGATGTTTAGGGAAACCATGGCGTTTCCAGTTAGCTACCCACTGTTGACACGAACCTTATTACCAACAGTGGCTGGCCTGACGGTTACCCAACATAAACAAATGCAATCCTGAAATACGAGCAATTTTTTTCACATCGCTTCAGTGTGAACCCAACTGCGTAGTTGCTGGTGGCTAGTTAGCTTAATTACTCACGGAGCTAGCTAGCTACTATGTAATCTGTTTTGACATAAAACAGTGTATTTAAACAAGGTCGAAACCCGGTAGTCACAAATGTAGGCGCGCACACATGTATGCTTTCTAATTTGCTGCAAGATTAATTTTGATATTTTGTTTGCCAGAGAAACGTGACAGTGGATAGATAAATATAGTTGGCTAGCAAACTAGCCAGATAGCATTAGCCATAACTACATATACAACCCCCCCTCCAAAATGGCAGCCCACCGGCTAGCTATCTAACCAGCTGCGCAACGCAGATTTAATGTCTAACACAGGGTTTTGTTATGTTACCTCGACAATAAAATATGTTGCTTAGTTGGTGTCCCCAAACGAACACAAACGCGAGGTTTCTTTAACTGGACGCGCGACCACTTAACAGTGCCTCTGAGTTTTAGCTCAAATCTCAGTTAGCCGAGAAGCTAATATTTGTAAGTCTAAACAAAGCGCGGCCTGGCCTGGCCTGTATGGCGCGATCTATACAAGCCTCGACGTTTCCTGCTGAGGCGCTCCACTCTTCAGGGCTTTGAAACAACGGGCTCGTGTTAAAACATACCGTCGCAATAGCGTGAAAATGAATATGAAATAAGAATATAGTCGTTATCTGGTGACGTGCTTAGCTCGCCTCACCTCTTTCTCCGTTGTTCCTCTCGGGCTGCACCGGGCGCGGCCTCGATACTCGCCTGGGTCTTCTGTTGGTCGCTCTGACGGAGTTCATTTGGCGAGTTGATTTATTTTTTCTGTTTTTCAAAACTCACAACGCTTTCCGCTAACGTGCCTCTTCCGTCGTTACCATAGGGCTCCTCGGCCTAAAACCAACCAACTCAAATGCGAAAACACTACGAATTTATCTAAAGAAGAGCTAGTTTTTTTTTTCGGGGTGTTGGGACAGCTCCCCCTGTACTGCTCGGTGCTGGAGCTCGGTGTCTCTCTCTCGTGCAGGAGGAGCCATTAACGCTAACGCACTCACAGACAGCGCGCGCGCACGCGAGAACAAGGAGGGGGTGGACATCACAAGGGATCCCTCTATTCACCAATGAAAGTCGCACAGCATCCGCTCACGCTCCAAATTACACCGTGCATCCTCTATCCCCTTCTGTAGCCTCTTAATAAGCATCCATAGACACCATAGAAAACACAGGCATCGTGTTAGTCTAAATTCTCCACGCGCTGTACCGTGATCACCCAACACATATGCATTCTCTTAAACATTAAGAGCTGGGCGATATGACCGTGATATTATATATATATATATATATATATACGCATACATATATACCCCACGATACACTAGGAAGTATGTAACTGAACTATCAATACCATTGTAAAATTTCTTACTTTATTTATACATGAATGCTATATTTGTGAATGTTATACATTTACAGAATTTAGCAGACACTCTTATACAGAACGACTTACAATCGAGCAGTTGAGGTTTAAAGGCTTTGGGCAGGGGTATATATACATATATATATATAAAAATATAAACTAAACATGGGGCAGACATACAATCAGAGCTGTACACGAATGCACATAAAACACTATTGAATACGATCAATTTAGTGTAGACCGTGAAACACGCTAGCTATTTCTTTCTTAATTTATTTATTTTTGTGGTTGGAAAAGACTAGAGAACCTAGAGAACGCCCACTCAGGACCCAAAGAGAAAACTCAAAGCTCCTCAAGACAGCACCCCACGTTCAGGGCCAAGTCAAGGACCCAGATTTCCTTTATTCAAAAAAGAGAAGAAAAATCCATGTTTTTGGTGATTGTTTAACAAAGCCTCATCATCATGGATAAACAAATGTATATACGCATTTTTGCATTCTAATGTCTTCACACTTTCGAAGTTTTCAAACTATTAAGAGCATTTTATGTCAGGTAAAATGTGCACAGTTAAGGCTCTGGGTCAATGATCAGAGGGTCAGGGTTCAAGTCCCAGAAGAGACAAGTTACCATCATTGGGCTCTTGAGCAATGCCCTTAACCCTTAAAACACGTCACAGGCAACCTGGAGTCTACCCAAAAAAGAGCACAAGTTGGGGGTCACTCTGGAAGGGGTGCCAACCCATTACAGGGCACCACCACACACATATGTAGTAAAAACAATTTTAAGATACAAAAAAACTGAATGCCTGGAGGAAACCGCTGAAGCACAGAACAGACCTTTAAACTTTAGTGCTAACCTTAATGCATCATAATTCCCCTTCATGTAGTCTGGAATATTTCCATATTTTCTGTGCTATATGTATTAGATGTTCAGTCAACAGTTTGTGGGAGTGACGTCTGAGGCTGAAACTAAGGTCAAACCGGATCCATTGCTCAGATACACTATTCGCCCACTAGATGGCACAATTTCTTTTATTTATTTGTCTCTGTAATGCATCACTGTTCCAGTGAGCTAGAAATACACCATAGAGATTATTTTTGCTAGAACAAATATCCATAGACAGAATACAGTAGAAGTTTACTAGTAAAAAAACAATGAAAAAAACAAAAACCACTCAAACAATTAGCTATTTTACACAATGAAGAGATGTATTTCACTTCGCATCATGACGATAAAGTTTTAACATTCTCAGTACGTGCAACTATGTCATTTATAAAGGAGTTGTTGTGGGAGATCACGTCAGCCTTCAGTTTGCACAGCTCCACTTTAATAGCCTCATCGGTCATATCCTCAACAGGTAGAGCCTTTACCTTTCTCAGGAAATCCTCAATAATCTTTTCACCATCCTATAGGTGAATCAACAGGAGAACAAAAAGAATGAGGTTTAGCAGAGCATTCAATAAATCACAAAATATGATAAAAAATAAAAAAAATACATGCACACTTCAATTGAATCACCTTTTTCGCCAAGTAGCGCTTTTTAGCCTCGGGTCCGGCATCCTCATCCGCTCTGGAGACGTCCTGAAACTCCTCAAGCTCTAACGCCTTTTCCCGGGCATAAGCAATGACATGTTTGGGGAAGTTAGCCAGCTCAGCCACGTGAATCCCAAAGCTCTGGTCACACACACCTGTACAAAGGGTCCAATCAGATATTACTCTCGCGCGCGCGCCAACACACGCGCTCACACACACACACGCGCGCGCGCTCGCGCTCACACACACGCGCACGCTCGCGCTCACGCGCGCGCTCACACACACGCGCGCGCGCTCACAAACGCGCGCGCTCACACACACGCGCGCGCGCTCATATGTCAAATGCTGTAAATGTAAATAATAAAAAAAAAACAGCACCACAGAAGAACAGTATAAAGTTTAAAGTTCAAAGTTCAACAATAATAATAAGAATAATAGTAATCATCCAGGGCAGTGCAAGACACACACTGTAAACACGTTGGCATGTTATCTGATCGTCATTACACAGCTTCATCGTATAAGCGCACAGCATGATTATAGAATTATATTATCGGTTAGCCGGTTAAGATATTATATTATATAACAGTCTGTATATAAACTGTTATTATATACAGCCTTGGCCAAAGTTATCAATATTAGCTAGAAAAAGCACGCTGTAATCACAGTGTAAAACGATCAATAGTGCACTTTTCCCATAATCCCGCATACGATCAAGTGTGACTGACCGGCTTTCACCCTGTAGAGCATCGTGAGAGTGTTGTCTGTGGTCAGTGCAGTGACATGGAGGTTGTTCACGGTAGACACTTGCTGTGCTAAAGCGGTCAGCTCATGGAAGTGAGTAGCGAACAGGCAGAAGGACTTCAGTCTTGTAGCAATGTACTCTGAGATGGCCCAGGCCAAGCCAAAACCATCGTAAGTGGAAGTCCCTCTTCCCAGTTCATCAATTATGATCAGAGAGTCCTCAGTGGCAGAACTGATGTTTAAAGGGTGTGAGAAATGAAGATCAGGGTTGAGACATTTGCTAACAGCAACATAGCATTTCTTAATTTAAATATTCATCTACGTCAATATAAAGCAGTTTCGGAAACAGCTGTAATGGGATACACTGTGCTGTAAGTGGGTAGTAGTAATGATAATAAAAAGAAATATAGCTGCAAGCAGCAATTATCGGGGTCAAGACCAATTTGTAGTCTTTGTAGTAACAAAGGATTTAGATAAAACACCCATAATTAAGATTTAATTCGGTTCGTGCCCAGGAGGTGGCAATAAAAGGCTACTATAAGTGAAAACAGCTAAAAGAAACGACGCAGAATAAACGGCTTTATCCGAAATTCTGTATTAGTGTACTACATAGGCTGCCTAAGTTCCAGGTAGAGTATCCAGGTGTGCGTATCCCATGTAGTGCTCTCGGACAAGTAATCGAGTACTATTTACTAGCAACCAAAGTGACGACGCAACGGCTTTACAGCACCTTATTATTGTGTTGTTTATTATCTTTAATTATATTATTAAAGGTTTATAGATATTACAGTGTCTTATTTACCCCCGTGTGTATAAAATGAATCTGGGGTGAGTGCCATTTTACATATTTCAAGTTATTTGCTAGTTGGTTGTGTAAATGTCGGAGACTGAAACATCAACAACGCCGTCACTGTACGGAATGGTCCTTTCACCCATACGGAAGTATTAAATAAAAATAAATAAAAGGAATTTAAGAAAGATCTGTCGTATCGGTGTGTTGGTAACTATCGCGATATCAGCAACATCTATATACGGAATTAGCTTTTTCAGAAGTAATGAAAGTAAGTGCTAAACTAAAGCTCGGAATGGATCCGCGATAAAGCTGGATCCATAACATTCCGTGTTTACATTTGTGTCGTAGCGTTGCTATGATACCAATGTGACGTGGCGGTTTTTCCAATATTTATTTTAAATAACTTTTGACTCGTTATTCCTAGAAACTTCAAAGTTGGTATGCCATCATATCATTGTGTTCTCTTGGCATGCCAAATCTGATAACTTTTGGCTTAGAAGAAATTGGACTTCACATTGAACACCATTCAGCAGGAAAAAAAAATGATTACATAACTTTGCATACAATAATAAATAATAATAGGTCATGAACACTGACCGTAATATAGAAGCTGTCTCAAGCATCTCAGCCATAAATGTGGACACTCCTTTAATCTGGCTGTCCCCGGCACCGACACGGGCCAGCACACTGTCCACCACACTAACATCTGCTTCATCACACGGCACAAAGCAGCCCACCTGCGCCATCAGCACGATCACACCCACCTGACGGATGTAGGTGGATTTCCCACCCATATTGGGACCTACAGGGAAGAGCAGAAACACAGTGTGTTCATATGTTTACAGGACACTGAAAATGAAATTTGAGAATGAGCCCCATAAGATCGTTTCATGGTTAAAGTTTAAACTTTGTAAGATACAGTATGTGTAGATGTATATACGTAAATACAATACATAGCCAAAAGTGTGCGGACACCATATCAGCATACCCATGTATAGGTGTGTCTTTCCCAAACTGTTTCCTCATTGCTGGAAGCATTCAACTGTCTAGAATGCTATTGCACTAAATCAATCCTCCACTGGAACTCAAAGCCGCAAACTCTGTTCCAGCATGACAATGCCCCTGTGCACAAAGCCCCTGAGCGCCACAAAGACATGGTGTGTAATAGTTGTTGTGGAAGAACTAGTGTGTCCTGACCTCGTCACTGAACCGGAACACTGACTGCACCCTGGACCTCATCGCCCAACATTAGTGCCTGAACTCACTAATAATAATAATAATAATGTGGCTAAAGGGGCAAATCCCCATAGTCATGTTGGTTAAAAATCTTTCCACAACTGTGGCGGTTATTATATTTACAATTTCAGCATTGAGCAGACGCTCTTATCCAGAGCGACTTACAACCGAGCAGTTGAGGGTTAAGGGCCTTACTCAGGGGCCCAGCAGTGGTAGCTTGGCAATCGAACCACGGTCTTCGGATCAGCAGTCCAATACCTTAACCACTGAGCTACCGCTTCCCCCTTCCTATTATTATAGTAGTAAGAGGGAGGCGAAATCTGGAAAAGGTTGCTAAATTCCCATTTTTAACCTTGGAAAAATGATGCCATGGAAAAAACTGTACTACAAAACAAGAAAAGAAAATCACACATTACGAGTTCTAAACCAATTAAGGTAAACATTTACTTAAGCCCCCCACTCGTTTCTAAACCAATTCAAGTGCGCAGTCTTGCCTTCTTGGATTGTATTCTCTCAGAATGCAAAGGCATGCAGATGCACAACTCAACCTTAGAAAACGTCTTATAGATGTAAAAATTAATCTTTAATATCTTGCATTCAAGATATTAATTCAAGTTTCATGATTCTGTGAATTGACTTTTCTGCTGGACAAATGTATTCGCTTTTGGTCTGACCTTGGTCTGTAGACGTAACACTACAGCGCCTTTGTAAGTGACAGGAGTAGTCTAACTAGTGTACTACAAAAGACGAATCAATGGCTGTTACAAAGTATCACTAATGGAAACGATATTTGTCACAATCGGCCACTACCCACCTGAATCTCATATGGTCACTTAATGTGAAACGAATCATACGTGCATGCCGACTGCAGTTACAGTTAAATAGAGGTATTGCAAGATGACAGAATGGTGATCCAAATCCATACATTCGTAACTTATAAAGCTTTAATAAGTATTAATTAATTAATTAATTATTGACCATAAATAATAATAATAATAAATAAAGGTTTATTGGGATGTGGTGGCTCAATGGTAAGGCTCTGGGTCAGTGATCAGAGGGTCGGTGGTTCAAGCCTCGCACCAGGCAAGCTGCCATCATTGGGTCCTTGAGCAAGACCCTTAACCTCACTTGCCCCAGGGGCGCCGTTCGTTCTTTCTGACCCTGCACTCTGACCCCAGCGTTCAAATTCATATGCTGGGATATGCGGAATCAAAACATTTCACCGCATGCATGCGTGTGTGATAAATAAGATCTGAATTTGAAGTATGTTTTGTTCATACAAGAAATTTGGATATGACTGTTGGTGACATAAATAACACTTAGACAGCATACGCGATCAACAATGGACGTGAAATGAGAGTGCATGGTAGTGAAAGCCTTTGACATGATATATAAGATTTATGTAGCGTCGTCTGGAGTAGATCAAGACCCAATAATGGCTTGTTGCAAAATCCTTCACCTTCAACTCCAAAGACCCGTAAAATTGAATTGTTCCAGCAATACCGGACAGCCTACCGGACGTACCTGTAATGATGTGGAACATCTCCTTTCCTTTAACGAAGGACACATCGTTAGGGATGAAGGCCACATCGTCCTGGGCTTCCACACAAGGATGACGCGCACCCTTCAGGACTAACCGGCCGCTGCCTTTCTCCAGTATCGTAGGCCTCACGTAGGGCACAGGGGCTGCGTGGGATACGATCGCAAAGCTCACCACTGCATCTAACTGCGCGATCACGTCATTCATGGTCTGCAGTGGCTCTACATAACCTGTAGCGCAATCGGAACATCAGTGCATGTATTCAGGCGAATGAAAAGGCAGAACAGATACGAGCCTTACCAGCAGCGATACCGATGATCTCTTTCACAATGGCATTCTGAGCCTCCTCATACTCTTCCCTGCTTTTAGTGTAGTCCTCGTTTAAAGAGCTCAGCTTACTGAAAATCAATAAAGCATCATTTCATCAGCATGACCACACACTAAAACCAAGGACCGGCCTACCGTACTAATCCGGATCGGGATTAATCCGCTGACCTGTTGGTGAAGCGCACGCCGTTCTTCTGCACATCTAAGGTTGTGAATTTCTTATTGTTGCGCAGGGTTTTCTCCTCTTTGCAGGTGACGCGGAAGTAGAATCCGATCTGTGCGTTGGAGTCCAGCTTTATCGTTTTGCCTGCATCCAAACCTACAGCACAAACACGAGGGAAGAAGTTTAGCGAGGGGGTCGCATTACCAATGTGCAACAACAGCATTTTAGAAAAGGGTACAAATTAGAGCGCTCGTTGTGAGCAGTTATAATGTTATAAAATTGAACGTTGTAAATAAGTAAGTAATTCATATGAATTCTAATAAGGTAAAAAAAATATTGCTATACTATAGTATAGCATGTACTGCAGACACTCTGTATATCTAAAGTATAATATGGTTATACAATGTATATTTATAGCATACCATGTATAGAATTTGTATCCATACAAT
>JAOUQX010000043.1:4821080-4831293 GCA_028566295.1 Liobagrus marginatus | reverse complement strand
TAAAAAAAAAAAAAAAAAAAATAAAAAAAAAAAAAAAAAAAAAAACAATATTGTGGCGATACTTGTCTGAGGTAACCCAGGTGAAAAAAGAAAAAAACACAAAACAAACAAACAAAAAAAAAATATATATATATATATATAATGAGAAGTTTTAACGTTAAGTGGCAAACGGGCGCGTGTGTCTAGTCTTTGCCTTAACAAACAATGTGATGTATTGTGGAGACTGCAGGACATACGTACATTTATAACTAAAATATTTATATATACGCTGCAACCTAGTTAACCTGTTTTGTCCTTTTTTGGCTAGTAGAAGTTCTGAATGGCCAGTAACTTAAAAACTTAGTAGCCAAATTGACCGGTGAATGAGGATTAAAAAATATAATTTCAAACCCTGTTTTAATCCCACTATTTAATCTTTGCACTGTTATGAGCACTCTCATATTTAAACTGATGGCTTTAGACAAATATCGAATTATGCAAAGCGGAGTCAAGTCATAAAAGTTTCTGGGTGATTTTTTGAGTTACGTTACCTTGTAGGCTGTTTGCCAGTCATGATCTTTGCTGCCTTTGCCACCTGCCTTATTCCTGTACACTTCCACCCGGTACTGTCTGACCAGCAACAGGTCTCTTACAAATGACTCAAAGTTCATCTTACTGAGCACCACACTCTCCAGCCTCCGGCTGCCTGCATTTCACATAAAGCACCATTTGAGGGGGAAAAGCATTTTGGCAAAACCATAAAGTAAATTTTTAAATAAGTGTTATAGAACTGAAATGAGCACAAATGTTTAAAACTATGTTTAAGAAGTAGAAACAGAATGGTGGGGAGATTGTCTTTCCATTAGTTTCTGTAACATGGCTGTAGGGATTTGGGGACAATCATTTGCAGAAGTCTTCGTGCTCCAGTTCATCCCAAAGGTGTTTAATGGGGTTAGATAAGTTAAGGGTGTAAATATGTGCAGGTCCTTGGGATACTGTCTTTATAACGTTTGCTTTGTGCACAGTGGCAGTGTTATGCTGGAACCAATGTTTCTTTCCATTAAAAGAAAATTATGTTTTTTATGATCTTATATTTTATTAATTTTCCGAGGTGGGTGGGGGAATTCGCATATCGCAGCCTACTAAGAAGATTGGATCAGAGTGCAGGTTCAGCTAGAGCGTGCGACGCCCCTGGATCAAGTGAAGTTAAGGGTCTTGCTCAAGGGTCCAATGATGGTAACTTACCAGTTCTGATGTTCGAATCCTGACCCTCTGATCACTGACTCATAGCTTTAATCGTTGAGCCATGACATCCCATAATCTTCTAGTTATTGTGTATTATGTACGGACAATGTTAAGGCAACAATCTGAGAAAATTCCACATATGGTCAGGGGGCCCATTTAAAATATAGGATCAAAAGTTTGTGGACACCTAGGCAGTGCACTCAACCTTTGCCAGAAAAGTGGAAGCTTACAGATGTCTAGAACGTATTTGTATGTTGTAGGATTCCATTCTTCTTTCACTGGAACCGAGAAGCCCAAAACACTGTTCGGGCATGACAACGGCCCTGTGCACAAAGCCCCTGAACTCCATGGAGACGAGCTGTGTTATGGTTGAAATGGAACAAGTCGAGGGTTCTACAGAGATCCAGACTGAACACGTTTGGACCGAGCATTAGTGCCGGATTCACTAATAGGATTGTGGCTGAATAATCAAATTTTGGTTAATATAGGAGAAAAACATTCTAAAATAGGATGTTAAAAACACATGTGAATATGATAGTCACGTGCCCAAAACATTTAGTCTATATAATGTTGTAGCTAACTTGAACCAACATGAAAACTTAGCCTCTAGCCTTAACCGGCTAAATGAGCTAATAAGGAAACACAAACATATCCGTAATGAGATATAAGTATGGATAAGTGTCGGCATGTTATTAAAGCAAAATGAAAGTTAGGACCTACATTCTAAAACCCCGCTTAGCCTTAACCACTTGCTAGCCCTACTCACCTGCACCGAGCATCTTAATAACTCCGTTAGTTTTGAACACTTCTTTTGCAGCAAAGCTAGCATCTTTTCCGTGCACGGTGTAATAATCGCCGCGATCAAATATTCTCACTGTAGTATCCGGTTTCTCTGGCATGGAAAAATAAAAGTTTAGAAACCCGGTTTCGGACACAATGTCCATGGATAAGTTCTGTTTTGGTTGCACGGCCATGCTGGAATCTCCCGCCACCGCCAGCACATGCGCCGGAAACACGTCATCACAGAGACGGATGTTCGCTTTAACGTCGCAGCTTAAAACTTATTACAGTTTCTTTATTTCTTGACCGTGTTTTATTTGTTTCTTTATTACTTTTGTTAGAAAAATAATAATATTAATATAAATGGGTGACAGTACACCCATTTTATCTTATCTTAGTAAATAAAATAAAAAATTGTGTTACTGTAGCATCTGGTACTGGTTAGTTTTTGGGCCTAAGCCAATGATCTCCCTCGTTCTCCCAGAAGTCACTTTTTTTAAATGAATAAATAAGATAATTTTATTTCTTTTCATAATGTTGACAGGGTGGTGATTCCAGCAGTGCATAGGTATAACTACACTATTGTGCAATATGTCTTTATAAAATGCAAACTACATTTTAGAATTTCTGCAAGCGCAATATTTAATATAAAAATACTTAAAAGTATTTAATGTCATAAGGTGATATAATGATTTACTGCGAACAGCCAACGAATGGCACAGTGTCAGTGGCTAGCACTCCTACCTCACAGCAAGAAGGTCGTGGGTTCGATTCCCACCCATGATCTTTCTGTGTGGAGGTTGCATGTTGACTCTGGGCTTGCCTGATTTTTCCCCAGGTACTCCGGTTTCCTCCCGCCTCCAAACACATGTGATTGGGAATAGATGAATTGGCTAATCTAAATTGTCCATAGGAGTGAGTGTGAATGGTAATCTGTCTCTTGCCTCACCGCCTCACGCCCTTAAGTTAGTTAGCTGGGATAGACTCCAGCGCCCCCAATCAAGACAGATACACTATCATCTGATTGCAGTACATTATAGTTATCATAAGCAGTGAAAACACTACAAAAGTACACTACAGTATGTGCTTGTTCAGGAGTAAGCAAAAGCTATACAGACTGTAGCATGTTGCCTTGTCCCATAGAATATTTTTAATAATGATGATGTGATATTAAATATGCATTGTCTATAAGTACAATAAAGAACTTAATTTGAGAGAATTCATTTTGAAATATATTACTCAACAGAATATAAAATGAAAAGCATCGTGACAAAAGCGTAAATGCAAAATCATGTATTAATAATCATCAGGTGTTTTGTTGCATCATTATTTTCCATCAGCTGGAAATCTCATGTAGCAAATCTCTAAATCTCCTCAATTTCACTGGTCTGAAAAGGAATTCAATGGTTTACCACAAGCACTCATGTCTTGGACTCAACACAAAGTGTTTATCACAATATATTTTAAACCTGACACATGACAGATCCTTACATAACTCATAAAGAGAAATTTGGGTTAATTAAAGTGTATACTATCTTGTCAGTGATTTGACGTGGTTATGTGTTTGGTATTGTAACAGATTAGATTACAGAATGAGATATTTATATATATATATATATACATACTGTATATATATTTAAGCATCAGTATCCTCACCTGAGCTTTTTCATATTGGCTTCTCTTTTGTTTTCTGATCAATAACTAAATGAGGTAGAAAGACATCATTAAACATTGGATCACGAACATTGAGTGCTTTAACTGCATACAAAGATAAGCCATTAAAAAAAATATATATATACTCTAAAGCAATACAGTTGCTTACATAAGTATTTAAAAATTATTGTGTTACAACGAGATGTTACAACTAACATGCTTCACCATAATGTTAAAGTTCAGTTTATTGGTCACATGCACATCATACAGTGAAATGTTTTTATTATGCATATCCCAGCATGCAAATTTGACCACTAGGGTCAGAGCGCAGGGTCAGCCAGAATGAACGGCACCCCTGGAGCAGGTGAGGTTAGGGGTCTTGCTCAAGGACCCAATGATGATAGCTTGCCTGGTGCGATGCTTGAACCCCCGATCCGCTGATCACTGACCCAGAGCCTTATACCATTGAGCCACCACATCCCTAATGTCGTCAGAATAACAGACAGGGTTTCTACCAGATGTGGCACCTGGTATCAAATCACATAGTTTCATGCATGAAAGCCCCCAAACACCCCACCCCATAAAATAGTACATTTATATTAAGGTATATTGTATAATTCCAATAAAGTCCATATTGGTTCTTCAACACTACCAATGTGGTAAAGCACTCTACATCGAGTTACACAAACGCCATTAATATTTCCCAATCATCTATCAATCCAGAACATTATCTCGTGAGGGAACTGACCAGAATAAGGATCCCAAGACAAGCTGCCAGGATGGGCACACCAGTGACAGTCAGGAGGACTGCAGTGAGCATTTTCATGCTATTTGTGGGTTCCTTCTCATCCACATAGTAAACTATCATTTTCTAAATCTCCAGTACTTCCTCTTCAACTCTTGGGTTAAACTTAGTTGGTCATTAAAAAGCGACTTCACCACAATCTTATGTAAAAAGAATAATTGTTTTAGTACAAACAGAACAAGAGTGCAGGTATTTACCCTTTCTAAACGCCTAAGAGATTGCTTTCTTACATCTTTCTCCACATAGTAAGCCGACAGAAACTGCTCCTTTGTCTGATCGTCAGGGTTGTCCTTCACCTCGATGACGATGAGCCGAGCATCCGCATCGTACTAGTTCAAGTTCAAAGTTTATTTGTCACATGTACATCATACATAGTACAACATACAGTGAAATGCTTTGACGACTGACCGAAAGTTTACTGTAAATAGGGGCGAGGGAGAGAAAGAAGGTGTACTCCACCAGAGAAATACATTTGCATCGTTTTCTATATATACGTAGATTATCACATAGAAATGTTCTGCAACTTTGACTGTAACAAGTTTGGTGTAATGACCAGCCGAAGACATGCACAGATGAATGAATGGCTGAATAAAATACAACTACATTACTGTGGACTTTCATTCATTTTTACCTTGACAGTTTTACTATCCAGATTTGAATTGACAGCATCTTGTTCCTGGATGGCAGTGGCAATAGCCCTGTAAATAAGTTACCACATTCCAGTTACCACAAATGATTTAATGCAGTTGTTCATTATTAGCTATATATCACCGAGAAAAGCCTCCTTTCTGGGAAAAAAAGCATCAAATCACCTCTGCAACTGAGAAAGCTCCAAGGGTGTCCTGGTCTCCTTGTGCTTCACCGCAATACGTACCCAGCTGCAGTAGAACACAACGCTTGAGTATGTTAGATTAAATGTTTTTAGGCTGATACTTTAGACTGGCACAGCAAAATCACACTAACTTTGGCAAAACCAGCTCTTCACAATGAAGGTTGTGATTGGTTGTGATTGGTTGTGATCTGATGTGAGGTTGTGATTGGTTGTGATCTGATGTGAGGTTGTGATTGGTTGTGATCTGATGTGAGGTCAGATTGACGCACGCCTGCACCATCCACACACCAGCACACGTCACTTGTATTGCACTGCTTGGCTTTAAAAAGTCCATTAGGTTCACAGTCTGGATCATAAAGTCCATCACCCTCAGCCAAAGTCGTTACATTCCTCTCTGAGGACATCCGGAGGTGGTTGACTTCTGCTTTCATTTGGAAGCATTTTGGATTCACTGCTACACAAGGACAGACTGAAGGTCAAATCACCACCAGTAGCAGCAATTCCGGCGGTTGTAATTGTTGTAGAATGTATTTAAATACTTGAGATTGTTAATATTTTGTAAGCAACAATTCGTATTACTAATTGTAATAATCTATTTTGAAAAGAAAAATATAACTAGAGTTTAGCAATAGAAAAAAGACAATTTAAAAACAAATGTTTAAAGTACATTGGAGACAATGGCTCATTATACTTACATGCGTAAGATGATCCAAAAAAAGAAAATCAAAAGAAGTATAAGGCCCCTGGAAGAAATCATGGTACAAACGATGAACACAGAAAGGTTTCCTCCACCAACAAGATTGCTTGTATTTAACTACTGCTCTGCGTTATAACAGCCAGAACAGACCTGTTTTATCCTGTTTTAGCTCCTAGTCTCATTTATAATGCATGTCTACAGAGAAAATATACAAGGAACGACCTGCCTTCAGGTCATTGTTTTTCAGAAGCAAGGAAATGCTCAAATTTATTCAACAGACCTATCCATGCATAAAATGTTAATGGATATATAAGTCAAATACTTCTTGTCGGTTTTGCATGGTCCTTATCAAGGCACATTTTTACATTTTTAGCATTTGGCAGACACTCTTATCCAGAGAGACATACCATCAAGCAGTTGAGGGTTAAGGGTTGCCTTGCTCAGGGGCCCAGCAGTGTTAGCTTGGCAGTGCTGGGAAACAAACCACTGTTTTCAGATCAGCAGTCCAACACCTAAACCACTGAGCTACCACTTCCCCATCTAAAAGGAGAAAGAAGGACACTTGAAGGACCCTTCTGGATCTGAATCTATAACACAGAACCACAAGCTTACAATGATGTTATGACGTTTGTTGGAGAAGATGTTTATCTATGAAAACGTTGATGCCGAGTACATGATTTGACCCATATATTTTGGAATCGATGGAAAAAAAGAATAGCCTCTGTCAACATAGAAGTCACAAGAACGGAGAGAACATAAAGGTGAATGTCATCCTTTTCTCACAAGAGAAAAGAGGTCAATGTTTGCTTGAAATTCCAGGTTCAATGGGGAAGAGGTAGCTCAGTGGTCAATGTATTGGACTGCTGATCCAAAGACTGTGGTTCAAATCCCAACACTGCCAAGCTACTACTGCTGGGCCCCTGAGCAAGGCCCAGAACTGCTTGTCTGTAAGTTGCTCTGGATAAGAGTGTCTGCTAAATGCTGTAAATGGACTTGTGTTTGTTGAGAAGGTTAAGTGAAGTGTTTACTTACAGTAATCATCGTATTAGAGAAATCTCCTTTTATCGTGGGGGCGCTGGAGTCTATCCCAGTTAACTTAGGCCGTGAGGCGGTACATCCTGGACAATCAATTAGCAATCAAAACCTGCCAATTAATCACAGGATTAACACTTAGAGACAGAAAACCATTCACACACACATTCACCTATGTTCAATCGCATGTGTTTGGAGGCAGGAGGAAACCGGAATACCCAGCGAGAACCCACACAAACACAGGGAAAACATGCAAACTCCACACGGAAACACCCTGGGCGGGAATCAAACCCGTGACCTTCTTGCTGTGAGGCAGGCATGCTAACCACTCTGTGATCCTTCGCACCCTACCTTCTATAAACTACTGTAGGCCAAAATATTTGATCATGGCTGGCAAAAGTGGTACATAATGTGGCCTTCTGCTGTTCTAGCCCATCTGTCTTAAGTTTCAAAATGTTTTGAGATCCTTTTCTGCTCATCACGTTGGGAAAAATGGTGTTTGCATTAGCATAGCCTTTCTATCTGGCCCATTTTTATGACCTTCCTCATGATCTTCCTCGGGGAAGCGGTAGCTCAGTGGTTATAGCGTTGGACTGCTGATCCGAACGCTGCTGGGCATCGGGGTTACCACCAAACTACCACTGCTCAGCCCATGACCAAGGCCCTTAACCCTCATCTGCTCAGTTGTAAGTCACTCTGGATAAGAGCATCTGCTAAATAATGTAAATGAGCAAGGCACTTTTACACCTTTCGGTCTAGAGTCTTGTGCATGAAAATTGCAGTTTATGACAGTCAATAATTGTACTTCATTTTCTTCATTATTTATCTTTAATGTTTGACTGTATAAGTCATCAACATTCCACTGCATGTCCTACTGTGTATGATGGTGTATGTGACGAATAAAATTTGTATTCGAATTTGACTAAAATAGGCAATGATTAGTCTCAAAGAGGTCCAGGACAGTGCATTAATCTGCCAAACAGCTGAACGTCAATGCTTGCTTCCCTGAGCGCGTGTCTGTACTATATCTGTGGCCTGCGGTTTACCTTCGTGACCAGCAGGTGTCAGTGTTCCCCCATAATACGTCACGGTACAATACTGAGGCGTATGACTGCAGACACTGCTGTAGAGTAGCGAGGACCTGCAAAATTATGTGTACTTTGGCACTCAACTGTGTAATTATAAAAATATCTGAAATCAATAAATATTATTTTTTTTTAAACTAAAAAAAAAAACTGTTTCGTTTACCGTTTGCTGCCTCTCCTCACTCTCTGTCCGCCATTGTCCCCGAACTTACTACGTACTTCTCCAATTAAGGGGTGACTCAGCACATGGCTAGCTCGCTAGCTAGCTAGCATGCTGGATCTGTAGAACTGTGCATTCACGTGCGAAAGGGTCTGCTTGTGAGGGTTTGTTTAGGTTTGAGTTTCGCTTTATTTCAAAAGCTCATGCTATAAAAGGAAACTTTAGTCGTGAGTTAAATGTGAGGTATGTTGTGTTGAACAAAGATCCTTTTAATAAAATTTCCTGGGGGTTTATTGGGGGAGGGGAAACGGTCAACTTCACACACAATATTCCCAACTCCATGGCGCAATGCAGCTGCTGCACGGATGCCGTTGCCTAGCAACCGTAGCCTCTGCCTTGCTGAAAGCTACTCATGGTTATGCAAGTAAACATGTTGCCAATGTTCTCTTTTTATCTCTTTCTTTTCCCTCACAAGCTCTTTCTTCTCTCTGCCTCCATTTTTTTTAAAAAGTTCTCTAACCTTAGAATTTTTTCTTGAAATAAAAGTAGACTTTAAATTCGACTCTTCCTCTCTGCCTGTGAGGATGGGAGGTGGGAAAGGGGGGATGGTGTTAAGATCTGAAATGGTTGTGAGGATGAACATGCTGAGTGTCTGATATAGGACGAGCTTACGGTCTGAACCAGCACGGCTTCTCATAACTGTTCAAGAAGATAATTAGAGTCTCACTTTGAAAGCGCTCTATTTCAGATAAGCCTGATAAGATGATCATTTAGGAGACTGTTGCTGGGCAACCGTTAATAATGCCATTAGATTTGTGGCTTTGTAAACATCTTGGTAAATGTGAGTACCATATATGAAGAATAAGAAAAAAAATAAATGAGGTCATGCCGAAAAATGTAAGATTCAAACAGCAACCCGAGCAAATAATTCAATGCAAAATGTTGTATAACTATTGGATTGCAAGATACGCACACATACACACACGTGTGTGTATATACACTTGAGCCGCCCATGTATTGTAGCTTCCATGTATTTACAACTGCCATGCATTTGTCATCCTCACCCACGCTGTTTGTCATTATAAGGCAGCCAGCCACCCTGTAGCCATCTCTGTCCAGTTATTATTTCTGTACTGGACTTTTCTTAACACTGCACTTCCTATGACATGTTAGTGGGTGTTGTAGTGTGCAGACATATGAGGAATATCAGAACACTGTGTATTCTGGGCTGCTGTCAGTACCTGTCTACCAGTACCAAATACAACGCTATGGTAGTTTTACCTAAAAATACCCAATGGGTGAAGGTACACGCTATGTGTAAGGGATAGTTACCATAGGTTTGTTGTTAAATTTCCAATTTATTTTTATGACTTCATCCATCCATTAATTGTCTAGCGCTGATGTTGTTCAGGGTTGCGGTAGCACTGGAGTCTAGCCCAGCTAACTTACAGCGTGAGGCACGGTACACCCTGGACAATCGACAGTTAATCACAGGGCTAATATTTAGAGACAGGCAACCATTCACACACACACACACACACACACACACACACACACACACACACACACACACACACACACACACACAATTTAGAGTAGTAATTCACTTATACCCAGTCGCATGTGTTTGGACACGGAAGGAAACCGGAGTATCTGGGGAAAACCCACGCAAGCATGGGGAGAACATGCAAACTCTACACAGAAACACACCGAGCAGGAATCTAACCCATTACCTCCTGACAGTAATGTTAATTGTTGCCACCCCAGTCTATTTCAAATAACGTAAAATAAAAATCCTTGTGCGCTTGTGAAGAGTAAAAAAAATATATATGCCAGAAACAAAAACCCCCTTTAGGAAGAAGTAAACATTGCCCCCCCCCCAACTCTCTGCCGTGACTGTAAATAGCATCATTTGTCAATAAAATTATTATAAGTACACCTCTGC
>JAOUQX010000043.1:4671477-4685710 GCA_028566295.1 Liobagrus marginatus | reverse complement strand
TATCTATCTATCTATCTATCTATCTATCTATCTATCTATGGCTATATATAAACACCTTTATCTTAGACAAGAATAGAAACGTATACACCTAGTAGCCAGTTTATTAGAAGCACTTACAAATCTGACGACAGTTCGTCCGCTCTCAGCCTACTCTAGCCTACTATTCAATAAAAAGGTACGATGGTGTCTCACTACGTGATGTATGATTCCTAATCTTAAGGAGGGTTGTGAGTTCATATCCCATCATCACAAAGTTGTCACTGTTGAGCACGTGAGCGAGATCTTAAACCTTCATCGACGCTGTTGTTTTAAGGCCTGGATTTAAAAAAATGACAGCATCAGCACTACTAGATCAGACACGATATAGGATAATTGGATCCGGTTCAAGCTATCCACGATGGAAATAATTTATTTTGACGAAACACATAATTGTATTACTTACTGACAGACTTATTTACATTCCCAATGTGATTCTCTATCCCTATCAAGCAGGACACTGTTAGGATATCTTATTGACTAGTTAGCTGAGCCTTATTAACTAAAATATATATATATATATTTTTTATAACAATCCATTATCGATCATATGGGTTGACAAAGAGTTCACCTTTAAGGTATATTTACCTGAGAAACCTAAAAGTGTAAAGTTTTGTTTTCTCCCTTTGTTCACTTTTACTGTACACTACTTCCTTTCACACGTACTGTGTGTGTGTGTGTGTGTGTGTGTGTGTGTATGGGTGAGAGAGAGAGAGCGTGTGTGTGTGTGTGTGTGTGTGTGTGGAGAAAAGGGTTCTCCACTAACAAAAAGAAACCCAAACGAGGGAGCGAAATTTCAATATTATTTTACCGTGTATCCCCTTTCTACATCAGTTTACAACGTTTTAATAACTTATAATTATTACATATTCTTATTCACTTATTTATTATTTTTTTTAGTTTATGGTTTGTTTTTTTACCACTCCGGGAGGGCAGAAATGGCGGCCAACATGTACCGGGTCGGAGGTAGGCTAATACAATCCGTATTTTTGAGTTTCTCATAGCTGAGAGACTTTTGAGTTGTATTTCTTACTTTAACATGCATGCGAATAACTTTTCAAAATATTAGGCGTGCTAACTAAGACCTCTTATTGAATTTATTTCGGATGCCTGTGAGGCCTTGTAGCCGCACTAGCACAATAATGCTAGTTTTAGTCTTGGCTAGCTATTATAAACACATCAGCAGCTAATCTAGCTAGCTAACTATATTAAAGGTACAGAAATGAGGTAAATTATATGCGTTTTTAATAAACTCATTCTTTAGCATGTAAGGGGTTTCTTTGAGGGATGGTAAGTGCTGGGTTTGATGAAGATACGTTTAGTAGCGTTTAACATTTTGCACATTTTAATTAGTTATGAGTCCTCACTGCGTGCTAGCTGGTAACTAGCATTTCACAGCTCAGCGTATCGCTAACATTAACCACCGAATAAACCATGTCGGTTTTATTCACTGAGGGCAAATTTCACCTAAACAGCCTCGATGCTAAAGATGGTAACTTTACATCTCCAATACACGTACATCAACCTACTTAGACAGTGGCTTGTGAATTCTTCTTTTATTGTTTAACATAATTAGCCAGACACTTTAGTGATTAGCTATGGCGTGCCGGCGAACCAGACATTGTTTCATGGCGGCGTTAAATAATGGCAAAGATTTAACGCCCAAAGACAGTCATCATAATTGTGGAACACAAGCAGCTGAACCTGAATTTCCTGATTTTTTTGCGAATAAATGTCTTTAGTACATTTCATTTTTAAGATGTACAATAAAAACAAATACGGTCCCAGTGTATCGGAATGAGAAATGGACGTCTGTGCTTTTTAATACCAGGGCCCTTACAGTCCTACATATAACACGACCCATTAAAGCTCCTTGCATACATGCACCATCCTCCTGAAAAAGCACTGTAATATCTTTATTAACATCATTTTATTTACACGTTGACCTTGCAAGTTCCGTATGTCAAGTGACCATTTGGGTGAACGTCTTCAAAATCAACCTGTGCTTTAGGGATGTGAGGATATACAGAGTATCATCAGGAACTTTGGTACAGTCCAGAGATGATATGTCGAGAATGCATGTGGTGATGTCTGGCACAATACACGTGTGAACATAAAACCTAACTTAAAAAAAAAAAAAATTTCATTTAAAGCCCTGACCATCAGGACTTTCTAGACACAAAAGCCTTTAAGGTTCCATGCTGCTGTTTGGCCAAATGTAATTGGACACTTGGCCATCATTTTATGTTCTTCATCAAACTGTTCTGTATGTTTTAATGATAACCGAGCCACATCAAAAATAACGTGCTGAATAATGTGCTGTTCCGAACCCTGTTGCATTCAGCAACGGACTGGTGTTTTTTCCCCATAATATTTCAAATAGATATTTCCCTTGGTTTTAATGCAGTGACAGGACATGTTTGGGTCTGCATAGCAACATTTTCTTGTAGCCTTTCTACTTCATGTACTAGCTTATATATTTATTCATTGCTTTAACTGAAAAGGCAAATTACACAAGAATGAAACGCCACTTTTCTTCTTGCAGATTATGTCTTTTTTGAGAATTCTTCAAGCAACCCTTATCTGATCCGAAGAATAGAGGAGCTAAACAAGGTACAGTTTAAAGGTGTGAGGATGCACTGTGGGTTGTTTGGGAGTGTAGTACGTTTACGTTTACAGTATTTAGCAGACGCCTTTGTACAGAGCGACGTACAAGAGTGCTTTGTAGTCTCCATCAATGATTCTTTCAATTCCGGTTTGTTGGATCGTTGGTTGGTTCGTTGTGGTAGTAAGCTTAAAATCTCAACAAGTGGTTAGTTATAGACGTTTTTACATATTTCACGTATTTCACTTATATTGAATAGGAATGGGACGATGGCAATTTACTACTGCGGTGGGACTTCAATTGTGTTGGTGTGGTCCTGGGGTAGGGGGCGGGGGCTAATATTAAATCGATCATGACGGAAGTATTCAATGGTGCCATAAAATTATCCGTGACAGAAAATGAAGTTGGTTTGTGTTAATAATAATGTTAGTGTTTCACTGAGCGTGCTTCCTGATGCGTAACCGGCACCGGTAAAAATGTGATCTTACGACAAAAGACAAACGGGATGTGTGCCAGCAAAATTATGCCAAAACCCGCCAGTCTAATGGAAACGCCAGAAATGGCAATGTAAAGGGAATTTGGGTATTAATATTTAAAAAATGTTAAATAAATTTACAGGGAAAGCTATACATTACTGTAACAACTGTTTTTATTATTACACTTGTACACAAAACTGTACTTTATACTTTATAGTGTTCAGCCATTCATGTGGCATGTGATGTCACACTGCTGCCGGTGACACTCCACCACCGTGGTGTTGCGGTTGTCATGCCGTCATCACAGCCCTAATATAAACAGCATAAAAGATTGAAATTGTAGTCAGATTGATTCTGGTGCTTGAGTGACAATTCACTCTGGGATGATGTATTGATGCTAAACGAGAAAGAAATTAATATCCTTCCGATGGTAAACATAAAAAAATCCTGAAAAAACAGCAAAAAAAAAAAAAACCCTCCAAAAAAAACCTTGACGACGCCTCTATTCATACCCTTCATTCTTTTCTTATCTGCATTACTTATATTGTGTTTAAAATGGAAATGAAACACATGCTGAACCAATATGGAGTTCCTCAAAAAGTAACTCAAAAACTCAATAGATTGTTTTGCTGTGGGGAGTTTGAGTTTCTAGATGCATGCAAGGAAACAGTGTAAAGATGGTTTGATTCTGGTTTTACATTAAATCCTGATAAGAAAAAGATATTTCTTTTGAAATCTGTTGGTTTGTTACTTATGCAGGTGTAATATAATATTTGGTGACAGGTGTTGAGTGTTGTTCCCATGGCAACAACAAAGGTTAAAGCGGTGCACACCTGTGCCATCTGTAGCTGCTTGTCTGCAATGTAATCATTTTTCATTAGGGTTCAATAAATCACATTGCAGCATTAAAACAGTAGAACAGCAATGGCCAGTTCACACAAGAGAAAAGAAAAATTCATACACCTTTCTTCGACTTCAAATGTATTTGTTAACCCGTCAATGAAGTGAAAAATAAAAATTCAGTGTTGAAGATGATTTAACTAGGAAATGTAACGCATCGGGCTCAATATGAAAAAGGATAAGTATGCTTATAAATTGTTTACACTGAGAAGGCTAATATGATAAGAATGATCTATGGCGACTCCAGACAGTCCACTACATCGTGATGCGACTTATAATTTGGTCCATCGGATTTGATGCGATGACTACATAGAAGGAACATCACTCATCTTGTTCTTGGAAAAGACCGATTAACCCGTGATTAGTAGAGGGTGTCATGGTGTCTTTCCCACATGAGAGCATGTGCAATGAATAATAATACAAAATGAGAGTTGGCTTTGCTTTTCGATCTCTTTGACTGTTGTCTTAAGGGAAATCAAAGTGTAAAGACCCAGATATCGACAGCGCCAGTTTTCCTCCATGACTTCTCCGGCATCTTCTAATTTCTGCAAACTCCTGTTAAACTATAAATCAGGCAGAAGTTCTTTGGTTTAAAACGGTATTATTTGAAATGATAAAAAAGTGCATCGTCGGCAGAGTGGCGCCGCGGTAGCGCACTCGCGTCGACATATACTCGGCGCGTTTGCGCTGTGGGCGACCCGGATTCGAATCCGGCCCGTGGTCATTTCCCGATCCCCTCCCCACTCTCTCCGCACTTCATTTCACTCTGTGATATCACATAAAGGCATAAAAGCCCTAAAATAAATCTTCAATAAAAAGAAAGGAAAAAAAAGTGCATCAGTTGTGCTGTTGACTGTATACAGTCCCCCATTGGTTCATGTCATGTGAACTTGCTGAATAAGCTTAGACAGCATAGCTTAGTAACCAAATTATTACCAAATAGAAACCCAAAGTCTGTTGTGTTAATGTCTGCTATTATCAGCCCTGTACTGTTTTTTAGTTATTTATTTATTTCCCCCTTTGTCTTCATTACGCGGTGTAAGAGACAGGAAAGTGTCTGAAGTGTAAAACCATAAGTCACTATTGCTCATTCGTGTCGCTGCTTTCAGACCGCGAGCGGCAACGTGGAGGCGAAGGTGGTGTGTTTCTACAGAAGAAGGGACATCTCACAGAGCCTCATCCAGCTGGCAGACAAGCATGCGAGTGAGTAAGGTTATGAGAGACTGAAGTGGTGTTTTGTGTTGGTGGCAAAAATGTGTTTTAATGAGGCCATGTTTTACCAAAAACAAAAGACCATCCAAGTAAATCCTGTGTGTTCCTTTTCATGATGAACTAGGATGCGTGGCATATCCATGTGTTGCTAATTTAACAGTCCTGATTGTATGGTGGGCTTTCCCAATCCTTAACTAATGGATATTCGACAAGGCGGCGTGAGGGGTTGCCAACTTTACGGCCACGCTTAATTCAGATGTTTTGCTGAAGAATAAGGCTGCATGATGCATGATTTGTTAACCATTAAGGGCTTTGCAATACTGATCTTCACAAATCTTGCTATAGAGACACGAGCATGTCGATAGATTAGTTATGGATTTGTTGCAACATGACACGGTTCAAACCTTTGTTCATGTTGTGCAACCATATTGGAGTGTGTTAACAACACTATGTTTGTCCATTCTGGGAGACTTTGCATCCAGCATTGATGAATTTTGTGGGCAGTGATGCACCTGAAACATTAGTGAAGTTGACCAAGGCTGAACAACTCTAGCTAATACCTTTTGAGGTGCATTTTCCACCAGTCAGTTTGATTCATGTCCTAATGCTGTGTGTGATATCATAACTAGTGTCTTCTATTTCACCATCCAATGGTTTGTATAATTGCAGTAACAAACTATATGTTGAACAATAACATTGTACTGCAGATCATTTCTCAGATCGTTTTACTTTGCAAATAGATGAAACTAAAGAATGAGCATATGCTTTTCGTATGTGCTAGAAACCTTTGGACTTCTTACCCCATAACTCACTGTTCTAGAAGTTTACATTTACATTAGTTTACAGAAGTTCACATGACATTAGCATTTGTCAGACAGCGTTATCCAGAGCGACTTAACCTTTTGTCATTTATCTCATTTATCCAACTAAGCAGTTGAGGGTTAAGGGCCTTGCTCAGGGGCCCAGCAGCGGCAGTCTTGTGGTGCTGGGAAATGAACACATGATCTTCCGGTCAGCAGTCCAACACCTTAACTACTGCGCTTCCGGTTCATTTTGCATAGATGTCCGTTGTTTTGACTTTTGTATTAAATAAAGTTTTGGCTAAGCTTGGGCAAGTTTCCAGTGAAGCAGTTGATCTTGATAGTGTGTGTGTGTGTGTGTGTGTGTGTGTGTGTGTGTGTGTGTGTGTGCGCGCGTGTGCACATACATTATACATTATTTTTGGTTATTTATGTGAATGTATGTTTTTGTAACAGCGGCACTTGGTTTGGCTGTGTGTGTGTGTGTGTGTGTGTGTGTGTGTGTGAGCAGAAGACTTGGAGGAAGAGAAGGAGGCACCTACAGAGCCAGATCTTAGCGAGAAGCAGAAACACCAGCTGCGACACAGAGAGCTTTTTCTGTCGCGTCAGTATGAATCGCTCCCCGCCACACACATCAGGTAAATACACGTGCATAGAGAGAGTGCTGTGAAATTGGCCGGGTTCATATGTTGTCAAGCCGTTGTTTGCCTTTATGTTACAGGCAAATGAAGTAAGCCAGATTGAAACATATTTTTTTTAACAGAGAAGTTGAATATAGAGAAAGAAAAGTGATTCAGGTATCGAATAAAGCACGTGTCATTTTTTTTGTACTGCGCATTAGAATTGGGATAGTGTGAAATTGTGCGATCAATTAAGAACCAAGTAAAAGTGTTTAAGGCATTTTTATTTATCTATATGAAGCTGTATCAAGCGATCCATGTATTGAAAGATTTAACTAGGGTATAATTCACAATTCTAGAACTCACAGAACCAGTGGATGCTGTACAATGAATTTACATGCACACTTTTCAAGCACCATTAAAACTATAAAAGCTGCAATTAGTGTAAAAACGCCACGCTTTGTATTTTCTTAACCATATTATGACTGTATGTATCTGAAAAATTCCCTAATCACAAAGAAACGTATGATAAAACCCTCTCAAGAAGGGTCAGAAGGTAACAGATATTTAACATTTTTTGAATCACACTAAGGAACTTATGGTATATTTTCGGAAAGTTTTGAAACGTATGAGATTTTATAGGGAGTTTATTACATGGCACATGAGCTTATATTTATATTTGTTGTGATATTATGTTAAAATCTGCAAGAGCAAGATCTAAAACTTGGTTCTTCTGAGGCTCTTGTGAAAGATGCATTAGCAGCATGAAGCTGTGCCTTACTTCTAATTAAGAGTTAGCTGGGGAGGTTTAGCTAACGCTTGCTATTTATTCCAAATTTGCCACTTTTTAGAAATAGCGAAACATGCCGTTATATACTAGACTCCATAGACGGAAAATCAAGGCATCATGTTTTAGCATTGGTCGTTAAAACAAAGATGTATGGCTATATCTGCTCAGTATGCCTTACACAGGGGAAGTGCTCTTGGGTGTAATAAGTATTTCGTCGATATGGAGTCAGCTTAATATTGGGACGGTGGATTCAGCGTGGTTTTATTATGCCTTGATATTTATTATTCAGCGTCGATGGAATGTAAATATTGTTAGCTATATATTTCACTGACCATTAAAAATGAATGAAAATTTGACCATCTTATTACTAGCCTGAGAATCTGAAAGAAGTTTTCATATCTTTTTTGTTCATATAATTAACAAATCAGTTAATACGTTCTTGTGGGATTTATATTAGTGTATTTGTTAGAGAAAACAACTAAACTTTTGTTTAGTCAACTTTCTCTTCACAAACAATGTAAATTAGGCAACGAGAGAAGGCGTACTCCAAGAAAAGCATTCAGCTTTGACAAGAAGCTTGCTTGTTTTCCGGCTATCCCTGCTCTACTTACTGCTGATTACCCGGATCAGGTGTGTTTAGTCAAACAGAGGCTGGGAGATACCAATTCGCCTGGGTCTTCCCCCAATCCACCCTTATCTAAGATGAGATTCTGAACAGTCCTGATCCAGGTAAACAGCAGTTGGCAGGACAGGGAGAGTTTGAAAACAAGACAAAATTGCCCATATCTGTGTATTTTATTCTTTTCACCGTATGTTTCTACATGGAGAGAAAGAGACTTGAACTTGAACTTGGATGGAGGAGAAGACAGATTCATTATTAGCTCATACACAAGTTCACGCATAATGGCTGCTGTTCCATTTGTCAATTCTCTCCCTCCAGTTTTACTCATTTTAAACGATTCCCATCTGGAACCAGCTGTGTCTTTATGCTCTGTAAAGCCGCTTTGAGACAATGTGTATTGTTAAAAGCGTTTTATAAATCAAATTGAATTGAATTGAATTGAATTGAATTGACACGTCTCCCTTTTACATATTCTCCCACTTCAAGTTCAAAGTTTATTTGTCACATGTACATCATACGTAGTACAACATACAGTGAAATGCTTTGACGGCTGACCGAAAGTTTGCTGTAAATAGGGGTGAGGGAGAGAAGAAGGTGTAGAAGGGGTTGGTTGCATATAAATACTATTTACAATAAGTACAGTATTTACCAATTATAAATGTACATCTATATGCAATGTGTATGTGACAATAATAATGTAATAATAGTAGTAATAATAACTTGTTCCTGGGCTTTTTGACAAAGCATGATCCTTTGCTCCATGCGTACGGTCCATCGGCCTTTTTTGTTTTATTCCTGTCACTTTTCACCACCTCTCCTCACAGTCCTTTTATTTTCTTACTTTAACACTCGCTCGTTTTTTTTTTGTTTTTTTTTTTTAAATCTTGCACCTCATGCCACTTCCTCCTCCCCTGCTGTGCCCATGGCTGTGCCCATGGCTGTGTGCATGTATGTGTGGGCCTGATTCTGAAAGCTGCTCTGTGTGTGCTTGTTTTTCTAGGGGGAAGTGCAGCGTGGCCCTCCTGAATGAGACTGAATCTGTACTCTCCTATCTGGACAAAGAGGTACCGATGTTTTGGCTTTTAAAACTGTGTTTCTGATGGCATTGTGAAACGCAACCTAACTTATAAACAGATAATCCAGCATTATGTTATGTTAACCTCTGCAATTTATATATTGTAAAAGAAGATATTTTTATTTTAGAGGTATGATGATAGCCTTTTCTAAATATGAGAATTTTCCCAAAGTGGTGGATTTATTCATCTTTTTTTTTTCTCTGTGTAATATTCTCTTTTACGACATTGTTGAAATTTATTATATCACTTATAACAAGGATTTTGTGGTATTTGTGCACGAGTTATATAACCAGGTAACCCATACTTTTTTTTTTCTTCATCTTTAAAGGTTTTGTGTCGAGATGGGTTAATTTAAAAGAGTTATAGGTTAAGTTAATAAACATGTGCTAAAACATGTGAAAGTGTTTCTTTTTTTGGGCTATTTAAAAAAATAAAATAAAAAAAACTTACTGTATTTGTAATTGTGTTTTCTATTTATGGTCACACAATTCAAGAAAAAAAAAATGCTAATTGTGTTACTGTTTGCATCTGTTTACAAGAACCTAGAGTGTCTGCCAAGTTTCACATTGAAAATCTGTTTGCAATAGCAACTGCAGTTACCTGGTGTGCTATTTAACTTCCTTGGAGATGTGTATGGAGCCTGCCAAAATTCAAATGGTATCACAATTCCATTTGCATTTCTGATGACTTAAACAGTAGCCTGCTAGAAATCAGTTAAGGGGGTGGGAATATACTGTGGGCTCTGTTTGTATTTGGCTGCGACATCAGTTACAGTCTACTGCATTTTAGAGCACATTGCGATCGATTGCCAAGAAGGAAAACATGCTGAATGCCCCATCTGTTTTTTATTTACTCGATAACTCGGTTGGACAACTTTGTTTCTCTCGGGACTAATTAATGCTAATGAATGTATTCACGCTCTTGTTAAGGTCCTTTCAAACAAAGCAGAAGTAAATAAACTAACATGTCATATAGTAAAACCGATATATTGTTTTCAATTATTAAGCAATTGGTATATTAAGATGTTCAGAAACTGACTGACGGGTCATTTCATTTCCAAATACCAACATTATATGTTCGCACCTCCAACACTGATTAGCAGGTTTCTGAAATATGAAGAATGTTGAAGTGTTCTTTGAATTCTTTCTGTGGTTTCTCATGTCAAGGCGTTTCTTCTACATCTGTAAAGCTGCTTTGTGATGGTGTTTGTAGTAAAAATGTGTTAAGTAAGTTAACCTAAATTGAATTTAGTGATGTCCTGTTTTGCAGGGCATTTTGGACCGTGTTCTGTTTCCTATAATTCATGTGTCTGTCTGTCTGTCTCTGTTTTACAGGATGCTTTTTTTTACTCCCTGGTGTATGATCCAACACAGAAGACCCTGCTAGCAGACAAAGGAGAGATACGTGTTGGCCCCCGTTTTCAGGCTGATGTCCCCGATATGCTTCAGGATGGTAAATCATACAATTCGGTCATCATTTTATTATTGTATGTCTTTTTTTTTTTTTTTTTATTAAATCAAGAATACATCTATAACTTGTGTCACAAAACTGTTCAGTACAGTGAAAATATTTTCTTTTCATATCCCAAATTTTGACACTAAGGTCCGGCATGCTGCAGTGCCCCTAGTGCAGAGAGGGTTAAGGGCTTTACTTAAGGGCCCAACCGTAGCAGCTTGGTAATCCTGGGAGTTCTGATCTGTAGCCTAGACCACTGAGCCACCACTTTATTCAATGTCTGTGGTTTTAGACTAAATAAATGAAAAAGTTCAATCTGGATTCCAACCAAGTTCTACTGTCAGTCTGTGTTTATAAGATTGATTGAGGTTGAGTAGTTATCCAGCGAAGAACACACTGACCGAGAGAGGTTGAGCGTGACGCTCAGTATTTGCAGAGTGTTAGGATAAATTTGATTAGTGACTGCTGGTGCATCACCAAAGGAACTATAGGATAAATTACTATACCAGGAGTTGCTATCAGTCAAGTGTGAAATTACTGTTCTATCAGTCTCTTTGTCTTAACTTCACCGCTTGTCCCATGTTACATCCCCAGTTACAAAATCATAACAGGTCTCTTCATGTTCTCTTGGGATGTTTGCATAAGACCAGCGTCTTAGCTGTCTATATAGAAATCTATTTTTTATTGAAATTTTTTTGGGGCTTTTTATGCCTTTAATCGATAGGACAGAGAGTGAAATGAAGCGGGAGAGCGATTGGGGACGGGATCGGGAAATGACCTCGGGCCGGATTCGAACCCGAGTCGCCCGCAGCGCAAACGCGCTGAGTATATGTCGGCGCGAGCGCGCTACCGCTGCCGCTGCGCCACTCCGCCGACATATAAATCTATTTTTAAGGCAAATTGTGTTGTACACTAGAGAAACCAGAATTGCATTGCAAACATTAAAAACAATTATGTTTATTTGATCAAATTCTCAGCAAAGGGTCTCTAATACTGATGCATATTAAAACGTAACGTTGTACCATAGACGTCAGGGTAATTTTATTTTTGTGGACGTGCCCTCTTGTTACTAATATGTTCTACTATATATTGACTATGATCTGCCTTCAACTTTAGTAGCGAATGTTGGCAAACCCTTGATGTAAACGGTTGCGGACTGGCCAGCATTATGTTGTTGGATAATGATTATGCCAAGAATAATCAAAACACCCACATACATAATTGCTGTATTATGTTGTAAATGTTATTCTCCAACATACCAAGCTGCCACGGCTGGGCCCTTGAGCAAGGCCCTTAACCCTTACCTGCTCCGATGGATAAAAATAGAGATAAAAAATGTGAGTTGCTCTGGATTATTCAGTCTGCCAAATGCAAAAGGGTGTGGCAGAGTGATTTCTACCTCAGTGGGTTATTAGCAGTTGCTGCGGTTCCAATCCAGGTGCAACAATAACTTTATGGAATATTAAATGGGACAGTAGATTGATTCCCATCCAGAGTGTTTCTGTGTGGCGTTTGCATGTTGCATGTGCTTGCGCGGGTTTTCCTCGGGTACTCCGGTTTCCTCCCACCTCCAAACACTTGCGACTGGGCATAGGTGAATCGGCTACTCTAAATTGTCCATAGAAGTGAATGTGTGTGTGTGAATGGTTGTCTGTCTCTAAGTGTTGGCGCTGTGATTAACTGCCCGATTGTCCAGGGTGTACCCCGCCCTAACTCACACACTAAGTTAGCTGGGATAGACTCTAGTACCACTGTCACCTGGAACAGGATCAGCGGTAGACAACGAATGATTAAATGTAGTTTGATACTTTTGTAGGAGTATGTAAATGGCAAGTTATGCTAACAGTGATAATATTTTTGTCATATCAACCATCTTTGCTCTGCTACCCCAAGACGGAATCGAGAATCTTTTCGAGAAGAATTTATTGAGAAGCTTCAGTCTTTGTTTACTAAGTTTCTTAGAGTTAAGCTAAGGCTGATACTCGATTAATACACTGACTTTGGGAAGTTTGATTTGAATAAATAGCTTCATTAAACAATTTAAACCTTTCATTTTAATGATTTTTTTTTATGGAATTGTTCGGATTGAACATGGATAAATATTTGAATATAAAAAGTTATTACTAAATGTTTTTTTATTTTTTTTTTTTTTACATTATTTATTACATTTCACATAATATAAGCTTTTATAACTAATTTGTCGCATTATTTCATTCAAACTCTCCTCTTTTAACCAGGGGAAGCAGATGACCGGGACCTTTCCAAAATGGAGGTGAAGATGTGGGACCCAGAATGTCCGCTGACTAATAAACAGATAGACCAGTTCCTAGTGGTGGCTAGGTAAGATTTCTGACACACTCTGAAAGTCTTTTGGTTAAAGAATTAAAACTGGTTTTATTGTATGCCAAACAACTGTAGTTACAATGTGTTGTTTAAAATAGTTTAACATCGAATCATAATAAATATGTCCGTTATTTAGCCCCAAAAAAAATAAAAAATAAATAAAAAAAACTCAAAGATTTTGTAGCACAGCAAGGCCCTGATCAGACAGAAGGCGTTTTTGCAGGACTGAAAACACGAAGTGCACCGCACTGCCTTTTTTGGGTTGATTTTATAAAAAAAAAAAAAAAAAAAAAGAGCAGTGTGTGCAGTTTTTATATTGCTAGAATACCACTGAATCAGCTGTCCTGTTAATGTAGCGCGAGCGCTGTTTGGTTTGGTATTTCCTTGATTAAAGACATTTACCTGACCTAACATTATCGTGCTGTATGTGTGACTGTAAGAGACAGTGAGACTATATATACTGAGATCAGTGTTGGCAGGTTTTCACAACAAAATCCACCCAAATGCTACTCAAAATGCTAGCCCAAAATTAGCCCAATCGTGTTTTAGGGGGTTCTCACAGTACAATCACAATCCGTGTTTTCGGCCGGGTTCCTCTGGTAGGCTTCGCATTCAAAATTGCCCAGATCTTATTTATCACGTACACACACATGCAGTGAAATGTATTTATTACGCATATCCCAGCTTTACAAATTTGAAGGCTGGGGTCAGAGCGCAGGGTCAGCCAGAATGTGCGGCGCCCCCTGGAGCAACTGAGGTTAAGGGCCTTGCTCAAGGACCCAATGTTGATAGCTTGCCTGGTGCGCAAGGCTTGAACCCCCGACCCTCTGGCCATCACTCACCCAGAGCCGTACCATTGAGCCACCAGCACTCATTCCAGTGGATTCTAAAGTCGCTTTAACCCGCGGATATGAATAACAACCCGCGGCAACGTTGCGGTTTGTGAAGTCGTACAGCTCCGGGTAACCAGCGACAGCTACAACAAGTTTCTCCTCCATCTTTGCGGCGTCCAAGCACAACAGAAGGCCCGCCTCTCCATTCATTCGATCGGACAATGGAAACAAACGCAAATAACGTCGGGTGCTGTTATGCTCAGAGTTGCTTTTCTTTTCAACGTCAAGCGCTCAAGCGTTCGTGCAAAAACACGAGGTGCCCGGGGCGCATAAACAGAGCGCAAAATGCTCACTAGCAATAGAAAACAATGTAAAAGCTTTGTTTTTACCTCGCCTCTTACTGCAAAAAAATGCGTTCTGTCTGATTAGGGCTTTATAGGGCTATAGAACTCGGATGCTCCGATT
>JAOUQX010000043.1:4276604-4286614 GCA_028566295.1 Liobagrus marginatus | reverse complement strand
TTGTTTGCGATTTTGTGTTTGTGTGTGTGTGTGTGTGTGTGTGTGTGTGTGTGTGTGTGTGTGTGTGTAACAGCCTGCTTTCGGAATGAAGTTTGATTTAAAGATCCCCCACACTACACTATCAAGCTGAAGCCATCTTGCTTGGTCTGGATGCACTACACAGTGCACGAGCTGACGTTGCACGCGCCCCTACGAGCACGAACTCGAGCACGCGCGTCCGCCCGCCCGCCTCGTTAGTGCAGTCGCAGGTTCAGTGAAGAACACGACAGATAAACCTGTTCGGACCATCGTTCAAGAAGCTATGACGTGAACCACCCAAACGTGAATCTTTTAAAAAAAGATTTTAAAATCTCTCTTTGTTAAATTGACGACCTTTCTGTATTTTTGTAAAGTAGATTTTCTTTTACAAACTGAACTAAAGTGATTGAAAAGGATATTGAAAAAGACTACCTGAGGTAGCGGAGCAGTTCATCTCTACAGTTACATGAAAGTAAGTGTAGTTTCGCCTGATTTGTATAAGGATATGCTTTATAAAGTAAGCTAGTCACCCTCTTTATTCTTAAATATTGAAGTAAACTATGAGTAACGTATTGTGTTCGTTCTTACTTTATAGTAAATGGATAACATTTAGCGTAACACGTGAATGCGCTATTATATATGACAAAAGCAAACGTTTTCATAGATTTTACGCATATTTAAGTAAAAGTATGTGTTTTGTCAATTTTTTGTGCCTCTTTGGCTGTGTAGACTTTTTTTAGACAAGAAACGGGGGTTTCGTCTCTAATAACACACAGAATACGGCTTTGTTGATTTATACAGGTGTGTGCTGAGCTTTTATTTACCCCGCCTTTACTCAAATCTGATTGGGCATTGCTCAGCGATGTCGTGATCTGATTGGTGCACAAAAGCGTTCGTCAAGCACAAATCTAATACCATTAGGTTAGAAGATCAACTGATTAAAAATAAATTTAGTGATTGAATAATGATAAGTAATTGGTTTACATCAGTTTAATATTACTTGGGTAACCTGTTTTACACATTTGTGTGTCTGTGTAAGAAATATTTTTGGTTAACTCTTGCAGTGTATTGTATTGCGTGTGGTAACGGTGCAATGTTATAGTTTTTAAGTGAAATAATTAGGGTTGCAAATGTTTAACTAACTACAACTAATGAATAATCAATTAACTACTAATTAAGTAACTATACTTTTTGAATAAACTCAACTTAACATTTCTTATATTGGTTTGGATATGACTTAGAGATCAGAATTGGAGATAGCAAATGACAAATGTTTTGCATAAACAGTTACAAATCATTAAGCCTTGTTCTTGATCACGTGGGTAAAGGAAATTAAAGAGGTGCATTGTCTTCCCTTAAGGTACGAGTCTGGATTTTTGTACGTCGATATAAGACCTTGTACTGTTTTATTTCTTATTCCAACTGTGTTATTCCAACTTACAGTTTTTTGGGTTTGGATTGAAATGCCACCGGTGAAACTATCAGGGAATAGAGGTTAAAGTTCATATGCTTTTATGTTACCGGACCAGCAATTTTTAACAATTATTTTGTCTGGTCAGCCAAAAAAAGGTATTGTCCTACAATTCAGAAGATTAAGTTCAAAGTTTGTCACATATAAAATCATCCATAGTCCGTTTTTATATCCGCCATGCGTAGGTACAGTAGGATCGCAAAC
Source organism: Liobagrus marginatus (assembly GCA_028566295.1). Taxonomy (NCBI): domain Eukaryota; kingdom Metazoa; phylum Chordata; class Actinopteri; order Siluriformes; family Amblycipitidae; genus Liobagrus; species Liobagrus marginatus. Next base: position 4,284,921 of record JAOUQX010000043.1, on the reverse strand, counting down.
AGTCACGATAGAAAATAAACAGAATAGAAATATGATGAGATAATAGATAAACGGTAATACAGTCTGAAGAATGAACATTGTGAGGTTTAAATAGGTTTAACTGTATATAAGTAATGAATAAGGAGTATAAAATGTGTCCTCGTAAAGTGCAGGTACTGTGAAATATGCGAATACAATTCATGTGCATAATTTAATTCTATAATTCAGAAAATTATTTTCTAGCACATTCTTCAAATTGAGTTTGTATCCTTATCTACTGTCACACTTGAAAAATTTCCATAAATTTGTCAAACAGCTGCATTGATTAAGTCATTTTAAAATGAGGAAACCCCAAGCATTCAAACTGTTTTTAAAGCGTTAACTCATTTACAAATGACTATTATATGTTTTTGTCCTGCGTGAATCTACCTGTTCACAAGAAGAAGAAAAAACACCACTTCACAGCTTATAAAAAAAGGGAGAAAAAAAAAGAAGCCTGTCCTGTTCTCTCTAAGAATGCCTCAAACCTACCCTTGAAAAAAGTCAATATTGTGTCAAACCCATGAATGATTTACAGAGACCTGTGGATCAACTCCAGGTCTAGATATTTCTGTTCTCATGGTGAGACCTTCTGTGGTGTTCCCATACACATTAGCACAGTTTCACACACGTGATCGCACGTGTGGGTAGGGCACCTCTCTCAAACATGCAACAACATGCAATTATTTAATACGACCGTTAAGTCCGCTTTCAGTTTCAGACCTCATTAGATGTATTGCGTAATTTTAGTTCTGTTAAAAATTGTCTCTTCATCAGACGCTCAAAAATGCCTTTTTTTTGTTGTTTTTTTTTCTCCCTATTTGCAACTTTTGGTTAATGGTTGGTCTATGTGTGTCTGATCATAGGTGATCTCAACCATGGATCGCTTCACTTCCAGATCCTTCTGGAAACTTCTCCTTGCCCTGATTGTTGCGTTCGTGCCAGGCTCAACAGGGGCACCGCAGGGCTGCGGCGATAACGTGACCTCTCTATACTTTAACCTGTGTGACGTTGGTGTAGTTTGGGGCATCGTACTAGAGGCATTCGCCACGGCAGGAGTGTTAGTATGCCTCATAATGCTGATGGTTCTCTTCGCCAACCTGCCATTTATGTCAGATAGCAGGCGACGCAGGTCAGTACCATTGGATGCTGGCTTACTTGTGGGCACTCTGGGCCTTTTTGGCTTGTCTTTTGCCTTCATTGTGGGCCAGGACTTTGCCACGTGTACCTCGCGCAACTTCCTGTTTGGCGTGTTGTTTGCAGCCTGCTTCTCTTGCCTTCTGATGAAGGCCATAAATGCGAACATCCTGTCCAGGTACAACAAAGCACCCCCAGCCTGGGCACTATGCCTTGGAGCCTTGGCGCTTTGGTTGGTGGAAGTGATCATCAACACAGAATGGTTAATTATCACCATGGTCAGCCAGCCCATTGTCACTGCTGGGATGCCTGTGCCATGCATGATTGCCAACAAAGACTTTGTAATGGCTCTTATTTATGTTATGGTTCTACTGGTGGCTGTCCTTGTGGCATCCGTAGCGATCTTGTTCGGCGAGCACCAGAGCTGGCACAAGGACGCAGTCTACATCCTTCTCACTGGAATGTTCTCACTGGGCATTTGGGTGGCATGGATCGTCATGTACACTTACGGCAACGACAAGCATGGCAGTTACTTATGGAATGACCCGACCCTCACTATAGCACTGGTGGCCAACGCCTGGGGGTTCCTGCTGCTATACACTGTGCCCGTGTTGTGCCAGGGGCCTGACGACTCAGACGGGGTATCATCCGTCCCCACAGATGTCTTTGCAAACCATGCAGTGGGTTATGAGAACATCCTGAAGGGGCAAGGCTCTCAGAACATGTTTATGGACAATAAGGCCTTCTCCATGGACGAACCGAAAGCAGGTACACAATCTTGTTTTGCCATGTGCCTTGAAAGTGATTCGTTAGCTGCTTAACTGATTTCTGTAGGTCACATTCCTAGAATTTATTCAGTGCTGCAGACGTAGTGTAGTGGGGGTTTTTTTCTCGACAATATCAATCATAAACATGTTATTAAATACAAATGCCTGTTTTAATCCAGGAATTTGAAACTTTTTTTATTAATAGAACAACCTTGAAAAGGGGTATGGTACAGAAAGCTGGATTTTGCCAGCCCCTGCTGCTTACCTACTGAATTTGATACGCCGATGTTTGAATTTGTCTGTAATGGCAGAAGACGAATCGTTAGAACACATTGTTCTGCAGATGTCATGTCCTTTCTTTTTTTTTTCCTCACACCCCGTTTCGGCCTTATTGTTTTACTCGATTGTTCCCTCTTGCTCTTTTATTGATCATCCTTTAGCATACATTCATGAGCTATCCAGGACAAATATTAAAAAACAGCATCATCATGGTATAATGCCATGCTATTTTACTTTGTGTTTGCTAAGCCATTTCGATTATGTAAACAAAACGGTTCAGCTTTGAATATAAACAGTTTTTCATTTTAACATTTTACTCCGGTGCCACCCCACACACACACACAGGCTCTGTGCCTGATTACTTGGAGCAAAGTGAACAAACCTGTGTAATGAGTCAATTTGCCTAAATTCTTTAGCAAATTAATGATTCATTATAGTTTGTCTATTGTCCCATCTTTACCAAGAATAACGTGTTGCATAACTGTCATGCTTGTCAGGTATTTCACAGCCGGAGATGACATTTCTTTTCTTACATTCCTACCCGTAATACCCTTTCTAACAAGAATACAACAATATTTTTACCTCTTTCCTTCAAACCTATCATTCCATTATTCGACTACATACTATTTGGCCATTTCTCTCAGTACATAAAGTATTTATTCTACTCCTTTTACTATTAGACATCAAACAACCCCATATCTAATTATCTAGCTGCTAATTTTAAGGGTTTTTTTTTCTTTTTTTTTTTTCTCTTCTTGTATTCACTTTGTATGATAATTGATATATTTTGTGAGGCAGACCCTTGACGTACATGAGGCATGATGCTATAAGAAACTAATTGACAACAGGGTGGTGTGATGCAGCCTGACACAAAGCAGAGTTTCAAATTCATATCTTATTTATCGCATACACATTCATGCAGTGAAATGTTTTAATTCCACATATCACAGCTTATGGATTTGAAGGCTGGGGTCAAAGTGCAGGGTCAGCCAGAACGTGCGGTGCCCCCTGGAGCAACTGAGGTTAAAGGCCTTGCTTAAGGACCCAATGATGGTAGCTTTCCTGATATGAGGCTTGAACAGCGAGTCTCTGAGCGCTGACCCAGAGCCTTAACCGTTGAGTCACCACCACCCTACGGCAATGTTGGTTATTGTCCAATGCCAGCACCAGATTAAATTGTATTTAATTTCATGTAATGTCCATCAAACGTGTTCGTCCTTGTTGTCACTTACTTTTTGCATCTTTAAATTGTTGTTTTAAAAATGTCTTAATCTGGCCCTTTTATTCTGTGTTAGCAGGTAACAAGCCAGTGTCTCCGTACAGCGGCTACAACGGACAGATGCGCAACTCTGTGTACCAGCCCACAGAGCTCGCAATTATCACTAAAGGAGTGACAAATGTAAATAGCACTATTTACCGTTTCTGTTTTGCATATGTAAACCCACACGCAACGTTATTACTGTTTGAACACAAGTTAGTCACGCCAACTTGCAAAAGCCTCAAAGCATTTTATATTTGATCAACAGACAGTATAGGTTATCTTTCTCACACGCGTACGTTCTCCTTTGTGCTTGTGGCTTTATCTCCAGGTGGACCATCCGTACAGTTTGTCAATCCCACGAGCCTCTCTCGCCTCTAATCCCAGTCAGAGCGGCAACATCAGCCCAGAGCAGTCCAACACCGGACAGAAACCCGTCACTAATGTACGCAGCTCTGTGATTATACTTCTTCTTTCCAATTTCCTTTGGTCGGGCCTCTTTGCTCCTCATTCCCTTAGGGGCTTTTCCAACTGTCATGACCTTCCTTCTCTCATACTTCATTATTTGTCAGGAACTTCTTTTTCCTGCTTCTGAGTTATTCAGTCCGTCCTGATCGCTTTTTATGTCTTCTTCAATCTCCTACGTTCTCATCGTTCACACTTGTAATATCAGGTTTTGGAAAGCTTTTTTATTCTTACTCTGCCTGTATGTGGAAGGGACACACTGAGCAAAAGAAGACCAATTCAATGATGGTGTAAGATGGTGCTTGATTTCATGGTGGGGTTTTTTTCTGCCATTCTTTTATCGATGCCTTCATGACGCAAAAGTATTTTCTGCCAGGTTTAAAAAAAGAGGAAAAAGTGGAAAAAATTCCACATGAAACACGGAATTAATATCTTTCAGGACGTTTTTTTGCATTGGGTAATAAATGAATATAGTTAAGCATAGTCATCAGAGTGCTACATGTAGGTGTACATCTAAGTGTGTTTTCTCACTTGAGGTCAACTTTTCCCCGCTGAATACTTGAGCATGGATCAACCGCCAATCCGGGCTTGTGCACACAGATTTCCAAAATCACAGGCCTACATCTTATACCGGGTTTCAGCCCCTAATTAGCTAGTTGAATGAAGCATTTATACTGTAGCCAGACGATTACATATACAATTTTGTGATTTTAAATAATAATAATAAGTTGTAATGCTTCCATTGCTCCATATATCGTTGCTACAAAGGATTGGATCGAAAGTGAATAGTTTCCAAGACACGGACCTTACCAAGGTTTACAAGAGAACCAGAGATGTACATTCCACCAAATCTTCAGCACATACCACCCCGCTGCTGGAAAACAAAACTTTAAACACAGTAAAAAAAATCTTTGACTTGATCAGCACTGTGCATTTCTATCTACAGCATTTAGCAAACGCCCTTATATACAAAAATTCTCCATCAATACAAAAGGCTCCATCCATTTCAATTCCTGTTTGTGAGGTCACAACAAAGTGTAACAAACCCAAAACTGTTTGAAAGAGCGCAATTGCTGAACCAGGTTCATGATTCTACCTTCATCTGTCATAAAAAATATATATAACTCCTCTTTCCTGTTCTTCTGTGTAGGGTAATGGCCTGCACTGGAAATCACAGTGGTGAATATAGCCAAGACTTCCTGCGCTGGATTCCTTACTCTGTCCTTTATCTGTTTCATTATGTTTTCACCTTGGCCTGGATCTTTTCTTATGCCAAAGAGACTCGCAAGCTTTCCCTTGAAATGGCTATGTATCTGTTTTCCAATTACAGACAGTATATATGTGTTTTGTCCACAATGACCCTAAATAAGAAAATCAGCCGAGGAGATGAGGCTGTATAGTTGGATTTTAGGACTGCTCATGGAGACTGTTTATGTATTACCCAGTGGTTGTCTCAGCTACGACAGTACTATGCATTTACAGCGATGAGAAATAATGGATGATTAATGGTACTTGACTTTGACTCTTAATAATGAGAAAGGCTGATTCTTACCTGGATTCCTGCACTCGAAGAAAAAAAAAATGGTATGTGTAGCTTTGCTTGATTCTCGGATAGCACTCTCGAGAGTACATCTCATAATTATTATGGAAATATAAAGACTATAAGCTTCAAAACCACACTTATGCATTACATATCTATGCCTTAACGTTTAACTCTAGTAGTAACAACGAACTGAACAATTTGATACCCTTTTTCTGAAAGTGAAAGAATACTACATGAACTACATTGTTGTTCATTCGCTCCAAATACAGTCAAATCTAGGTATCAAGATGATCTGTATATATTCAATACCTTTTTGTCAAAGGTATACACACTCGGAAAAAATGCTACTGATCTGTCCATTTCACTTTTGTAGTTCTGAAGCAAAATTTTCTGTAGTTTTCGTATTTATCGCTCCTCTTTAAAGCTATATTAAGGAACTTCATTGGACCTTAAGGACCACCGTCGTATCCTGAGTGTGCATCGACTTTGTACCTTTCCCGAACCCTAATTTTTCTCACCGTGAAACTTTCTGTAACATTTCTGTGCAATAGATGTATAATGACTACTATAATTTCAATAGAGCCTAATTGAATCAACGACTTATTGATCAGTTTTAAGAATCAACGTGTTCAGTGTTGCAACACACTAGTTAAAGAAGAGTTCTCCAATGATCATAATTCTAGGTGATTAAACTCTGGACTGAATAAGATGCACATGCGTAGGATATAAACACAAAGTAAAGATGTTTTATAGTTTATGTATAGTGTGATGTATTTTTGTGTACGTGTGTAGTTTTCTATTTTTATGGCAACCGTAAAAGCCATGTTTGATAGTCGGAGATAAGATTCCAGAGAGAAATGTACGATCCCTGTCGGTCGTAGTCAGTGCCGCAAATTTACATAGCCACGAAACATAAGTCGCTTTTCTATACGCAGGATTGCGTGCATCTGTCTGCACAGGCAGATTTTATTGTAAGGTTGTTTTTTTTTTAAGGGCGACCAATTACAAGTTCACATTTAAGGCAGTGATCAGTGTTTATCCAAAGCAGTCCAAGAAAGGTACAATGGTGAACTGGTGACTTGGTCATGGGTGGCCAAGGCTCATTGGGAGTGTAGGAGGCTCCACCTCACGACTTACAGATACTATACCACAGCACACTTTCAGGGGTCTAGTAGAGTCCATGCCTTGATGAGTCAGGGATGTTTGGCAGCGAAAGGTGGACCACCACAATGTTAAAAATAACAATATTAGGAAGGCGGTCATAATGTTATGCCTGAACGGTGTATATATACATGAGCAAAGCCATGGGTGCGTCCCCTTGTCCTTTGTCCTTTTAAGGTTTTTTTTCCCTTTATGTTTAAATGTTGGAGAATGTTATTTTTCAAAAAGAAATAAATTGTAAAGTCTATGGGCTGTAACATAAATGTATTTCGCTATATAATATATAAAATGGCAATTCTGAGAATAAACAACAGTATAACAGAATTGTCAATTCATTTGTGGTTGAAATTGAATATTTGCATATATCCTTAGGCTAACCAACAGACTACCGGAAAAACTACTGGTAGAAATTATTCAGTTGATAAAAAAAAAAAATGAAGCAAAGTCATTTTGAACCGACATTATTTTTGTGTTCTATTTCCGCCTGGATGGAGTCTGTCCTTTCTTGAACTCGGCTTTGTTTTCTAATAACCTTGAGCGGTCGGTATAAGCCTGCCCTTTCTATCTGTCTATTTGTCTGTCCTGTTTACATATCGAATGTTCAGCACTTGTGGCAAAATGGGAAGCTGAAACTCTAGGTAACATAATCGGTTCCACATATTTGGTTCAGCAATAAAGCACAGAACTGAGTGGATGAAAGAGAATGAAAAGCATTATGATTCCATGCTATGTTAACAGATCCTTTCATTTGATATACTGGATATATGGAGACTTGTTGCTTCTTATATTCTTTCCTTCTTACAGGCCAAAAACAATGACACAGCATTTGATTTCCTAAAAAACAAATATGACCACACCCTTTCTCAAGACGTGTCAGATGATTGGACATCTATCAAAGTGGAGCTGGAGTGCATGACCTTCAGTTCCATGTCTGTGTGTAAAAAGACATTAACACTTCTTGATAAATGATGGCTCGAGCTTGAAATGTGCTGGATTGAACGTTAACAAGTTTTTCGACATAAAATAACCTTTAACGGTCAAGAAAACAGATATCTTAGTGTAAAAGCTTCTGTTAGTAGGCTACTAACATGTGTTCAGAACTTAAGTGTATTATGTAAAAACAGCCCGACATTATAATTAGATCATTTCCAAAGCACTGTTAACAAAGCTGTGACGCACTTTCCTGTCATATGCAGTGAAGTCTTTGTTAATGACTCCGCCCTGATATTGGCTCCGCCCACTTTACTTAGGTCTATAGACCTCTATAAAGCAACCTGCAACCTACCTGTATGAAGGTGTTCGATCATTTTGTTTCATGTTCTGCCGACAGACATATTATGCTCCAAATGACACAAAACTGACTGAAAAAAAAAGAAGCAACATTAACTTAATAAACTTTTGTCGTTTCATTTGTCTTGTAATGTACTTTTAATGTACAGCCCGAATGGAAAAAAAAACATTGGAATGTAATGATTTGCAAACTTGTTGGGATGTCTTACAGCAATTAAATTTAAACTACTCTATTAAGATATATATATTTATATACATATAGGTCAAAAGTTTTAGAAAGAAAGCCATTGCTAAGATGGCAAAATAAGAAAAAGAGTCTTGTCTGGGCCATGAAGCAGCGCCAGTGGACTACTGAAGACTGGAAGAAGGTGTTATGGACTGATGAATGGAAATTTGAAA
>JAOUQX010000043.1:4231123-4241651 GCA_028566295.1 Liobagrus marginatus | reverse complement strand
AAATCCTCTTCTTTTGTGTAATGTCCTTGGACATTGGCCTGGGAGACAACCCGAGGGGCGCTAGGACCATGTGGGGCATCGAATCACTTTTTAATCTGACTTACATTCGAATGATTAAAGCGATTAAAGAGATTTCTAACAATAACCTTTGAACGCCAAAGAGCTACCGTCCCTGCGTAATCACTTTACAAAGGCACGTCTCCTCCAAAACATATGAATGCGCTCACGTAGTACATATGTTGACATTCAGGTAGGGTACAGCCTACCGTAATGTTCTGACCGAATGTTTGGATTGGAGTTATTTACATTCAATTCCATTCAATTCAATTCAATTCAATTCAATATTATTTATAAAGCACTTTTAACAATACACATTGTCCCAAAGCAGCTTTTAGAGAAAATAAAGAAGAATAAGTAAATTCTGAAATTTGTTAAATGTATCCCAATGAGAGGCCTGGGGCGATTGTGGCAAGGAAAAACTCCCTAATGTAATGTTAGCAAGAAACCTAGAGAGGAACCAGGCTAAAGGGGAACCCCATACTCATGTGTAGGACAGCAGAATGTGTAGTTACAGGTGATATGCAGTCTAAATACAAACATATTAACATATGCTCAGTCTTGATCCGTCCTTGTACACCCGTCCATCAGTCAGCGATGATCACCTCCAACCAAAGAGAACGGGCATTTGGGTCCTGCACCGTCCACAGACGATATAATGACATATAAATACATTTAGACCACCTAACATAAATGTGTTAAAAGGCCAGCCTAACAAAAACAGTTTTTCACAAAATCGCTCCGAATTGAATTCTCTTATCCTGCCTTTAATATCACTTTATTGATCCGTAAAGTTCTAATATGTTAATGTGACAAGACAAGCAACACATCCAAACGTATTGCATTGCATTGCATCATTGTATCTGATAATATTGTCAAAGGATATTTGTTAGTTTATTAATACTCAAATAGGCATGAATTTTAATGGTTAATACAGTGTCACAAAACTTACATAGATATTTAGCGCATGTACATAGACTCAGAGACACAGGCCACAAGATGGTAAATTGAGCGAATGGAATTGTAATGTGTGAATGGCATAGCAGCTATTTTTTACACTTTTAATTTGACTTTTTTTTTTTTTGTCTTGTGACAATAAAATCAGCATTAACGACGACAAACAGCTATTGAATTATGTGTTTACACACGTAGACTTATGGAAGTTTTCATCAAATAATTTGTGAATTGAGATAACTCCCTTTTAAAATGTTGAAAACTGTTGAAGTGTTTTTGCTGTGATTTTTTTTAATAGAAATCCTTGGCCAGTGTTTTATATGTGAAGGTAAACAACAACGAAATGGAAAAAACCTACAGTCTCGGCAAATTACTGGAACTACAGAACAAGCTGATGCTGATGTCATCCAAGGGAGATCATAGCAAGGAACAAGTCAACACGTTTACAGAGGTCAGTTTAACAGAACATATGATATTTTGATTGATAGATAATGATTATTTGAATTCTAAAGGTGGAAGACATTATAAAGAGAGATAATAAATGATGTAATGCTGATATCTGTCTATTCTAGCTATTTGAGAGTGTTCAGAGAATGGGACATATCCTCATACAGCTATGTTCATCTGGCGACTTATTCTTCCGGGACTTGTCTACACTTGTAACATGCAACCCTGAAAAGGACCATTGCATTAACCTACACTTTCCCTTCCTTGAGAAACAAATCGTTTGTCACGGACATGAAGCGCTTCAAAAAGTATGCCGCTTTATGGAAGCCTGCCATGAAGATTGGCGTAGCTTTATGTCTGATCTGCGCTCTGACTTTTATGCGCTTAATTATTATACCTCAGAGCAACTGGTTTACCTTTGTCACAGTATCAACAACATCTGTGTAAAAGGAATGCCTGTACCACAAGAAGTATGGCGATTACTCACCCCACTTAAGCCAGACGGTACACTGAGGGATATCAGACTTGCTTTTGCACAGGCAAGAGAGTGTCTTCAGCCTGAGCTTCAAAGCCACTTCAATGCTGATTCAGATTCTGAAGACTCTATGGATTTTATCAGACCCAGTCAGAACAGTGAAAACTCTATAACTGACGAAGATGCCGATGAAGACGGTGTTGACATTTTCACTAATAATATGCTAGAAGAACGTTCATCTAGCTCTGTAATATCTTCTGAAGAATATTGTGAAATCAGCAGGTATCAGGAGGATACTGATGAAGAAGAAACTTTGGCTGAAGGTGCTCAGGAGGAGTTGAATTACGGCAGCAACGAAACTAATCCAAAGAAAGGTTTGAGTGACGCTTCTGTCCATGAATGCAAAACTACCAACACACTTACAGAAACTCTTGAGAAGGTGTGGCAGGACTTCAGAAATAACATGTCCAAATACCTTACACATCACCTGGATCTCCGCACACTTGCTCAGTTCCTTTCCCGTCTCTCTGCTATGAACCAGCTAAACATCATGCGCAAGTTGCCGTCTATTCTTCAGGACGGAAAGCCCAATCTCATTCTTTGTCCTGCTAGAGAAATAATATCCACCACACTGGCTTTGTACATGGAGTGTCCAGAACAAGTTTTCCCATCAATTGACGAAGTTCTAATGTGCCAAGAGGACACAAGTGAAGAAGAGGTTGAGATCTTTCTTCGGCGATGTTTAGGTCAAGGTGCTCCAAGACACCATCAGAAAATCTATACCTTGGTTAATCCTGGTTTACTGACCTATGATGTAAGTGTGGGTCTGGCAGAGCGTTTTGAGGCCATGGAGCGGAGTGCTGGGTCTAGTTTTCGCATGGCTATAGTCTGTCCTGTAAACCAAGACCGATATATCCCATCATACTTTAGCAACTACAAGGTGCAAGCAGGTTTCCCTGTTTCCTTAGAACGTGCCAAGCGTTATCTCCGGCATCACTTAAAGACTCCGTATGTTCATGGCCATCAGCATGAGGTCTATCCAGATGGTATTTCATCCTGGTTGATAACGTCCAGACGCGCAGCTGTTGGTTTGTATTTGAGTATATAAACTACATTTGTTTATTAATCTAATAAAATGATCATAATGTTAAGATAAATTATTGATTAGACCTATTTGCTAGCTTAATGGCTATTTTACCCCGTTGCAGGAAAGTCACTCTATGTTACAAGGATGCTCCAGAATTTCCAAGCAACTTTTCCAAATGTCACTTATCTGCCAGTTAGACTGATAGATCGCAGAGTTGATATGGACCGCTTAGTCCAAACTCTTTGTGACAAGCAGTCATGGCTGAAAGGACGAGATCCTGTTCTCCTGCACATTGACACTGCAGCTGTATGTATAAATTTATGGTTCTGGAATATTTACTCCCTTATATACGGAATAGTTTAATTTTGAGTTTAATACTATTTGTCTTTTCAGGTTTGTTTTGGTTTAGAGGAGTTCCTGTTCAAATTGCTCATTCTAGGATGTCTTGGTGACAGTGAAGGAAAACTATGGAGGAGAAACCCGACCCACTTAATTGCAGTGGAATCACTTCTGCCAGATTCTGCTACTCATAGACAAACCCATAAAGACGTATGTGTTTTCTGGCCATCTATCACAACCAAAATTGATGTATCCGTGGAATTTGTATTACTTTTACTTTACGTTTACTCTGTTTTGAGTTCATGTACTTTTCTCTTCTTTCCCAAATTATTCTGTTGTGTAATTGTATTGGGTTGTTATGCAATATTTGGCCATTTTTTCGGTTTATAAAACAATAGTAATAGTTAATCAGATTATCAATTTTTAATCCATTTTAAAGAAGTTATTTTTAAATTAATTAAATGCATTATAATTTGGTTTCTTTTTAGTCAAACCAAGGTCTTCTCAGCTTACTGCCAACCATTCATTGTAAACCACCAACCGAAGTAATAAAACTGGAACAGAAAACTGCAAATGAGAAATATAAATTCTTAGATCCACTGATGGACAAACAAGAATTTGAAAGTGAAGGTGTCCAGAGACCATACCAATATTTAAAGAGATTCAACAGAAGTGAAAATCTGGATCATTTTAAATATAGACATGGATCAGTAGCGGGAAATAAAGTGGATTGTCTTCATCATCTTTTGGCAAACTGTGGACTGGAGGATCCTTCATGGGCGGAACTGAAGAACTTTACTTGGTTCCTCAACCTTCAGCTGAAAGATTGTGAGAATTCTGGATTCTGTGACCCAAACTTTTTTGGTAACGTTTTGACTGGCTTCAAGAGCTTTATAGTGAAATTTATGATCTACATGGCTAGGGACTTCGCTTCTCCATCGCTGAACATCTCTGACCAAAGCCCTTCACTTCTTCCAGAGCTTGACCATGAAGACGATCTTTTAGCTAGGTTAACCATTAGGAAGCAATGGGAGAATACTTCTCATCCGTACATCTTCTTTAATGCAGATCACATATCCATGACGTTCCTCGGCTTTTTTGTGACGCAAAATCCCAGCCAAAATTTTGCTGATGTTGTTGACCCAAAAACAAGTGAAGTTTTGATGGAAAATGTCATGTCATGTGACCTGTTAACAGGACTTGAGAATCAGAGAATTTCTTTTTCTGAAGACTTTGACCAGCTGCCAAGAACCAGCAAGATAAAAAAGATTTCCTTTGTTGTTGGTGCTGAGGTAAGAGAACAATATGACCCCGATCCCACTTATGAGCTTACCTCTGACAATGTTACGAAGATGCTGGCCATCCATATGAGATTCAGGTGTGAAATCCCAGTGATTATAATGGGGGAAACCGGTTGTGGGAAGACCAGACTAGTGAAGTTCCTTTGTGATCTGCAAAGGCACGGTAGACATGTTGAAAACATGAAACTAGTTAAAGTTCATGGAGGAACTACTGCTGACACTATATACAAGAAAGTGAGGGAGGCAGAACAACTTGCCGAAAAAAATAGCAAAAAATTCAAACTGGACACCATTTTGTTTTTTGACGAGGCCAATACAACAGAAGCTATTTTTGCTATCAAAGAAGTACTCTGTGACAAGACTGTGCAAGGAATTCCATTGAAAAAAAATTCCGGTCTGAAAATAATTGCTGCATGCAATCCCTACAGAAGGCACACTCCCAAAATGATTGAACGCTTGGAGAGAGCTGGCTTGGGCTATAGAGTTAAGGCTGGGGAGACCGAGGATAAACTTGGTCAAGTTCCCATGCGGCAGCTTGTATATAGAGTTCATCAGTTGCCCCCAAGTATGATCCCCCTTGTTTGGGACTTTGGGCAATTGAGTGATTCAGCAGAAATGTCTTATATCCAACAAATTGTTCAGAAACAAATGATTGAACTTGGCCTACCATTTCAGTGCCAGCGTGTTATCACTTTTGCTTTGGCAGCTTCCCAAAGACATATGCGTCATCAGGTAAATGAGTGCAGTTTTGTAAGTCTGAGGGATGTAGAGAGATCAATGAAGGTGCTCGTCTGGTTCTACAAACGCAGACAGCTACTTTTCCCAAAATATCAAGAGACTGACATTGAACAACTGACCTTTAAATGCTTGGCTCTTACTCTGGGTATTTGCTATTATCCATCGCTTGAATTGAGAGACCAATATCTGCAGAATATTAGCCGGTACTTTCCACAACCACTCAACTCCAAAGAGGCACTGGAGCAAGAGATTTTCTCTTGCCATGACTTTTTCCTCGAGAACATTCGAACAAAAGAGACCATTGCTAAGAATTTAGCATTGAAAGAAAATGTCTTTCTCATGGTTGTCTGCATTGAACTGAAAATCCCACTTTTCCTGGTAGGCAAGCCAGGAAGCTCTAAATCTCTTGCCAAGACTGTCGTAGCCGAAGCCATGCAAAGGCAGGGCTCTCACAGTGAATTGTTCAAGCAGTTGAAAGAGGTGCACATGGCGTCTTTTCAGTGTAGCCCTCACTCAAGTTCAGAAGGGATCATTGGCATTTTCAAGAATTGTGCTCATTTTCAAAAAGACAGAAACTTGGATGAGTATGTAGCAGTGGTGGTGCTGGATGAGATAGGATTGGCCGAAGATTCTCCGCAGATGCCATTGAAAACCCTACACCCTCTTTTGGAGGACGGCTGTGTTGATAATGACAGGCCGGATCCACACATGAAAGTGGGCTTTGTTGGAATCTCAAACTGGGCTCTTGATCCTGCTAAAATGAACAGAGGTATTTTTGTTTCTCGATGGGATCCAAGTGAAAATGAGTTAGTGGAGACAGCCAAAGGTATCTGCTCATCATCTGAGTCAGTTCGTCACAAAATCAGTCATCTCCTGCCTAAATTGGCAAAAGGCTTTTTGGGAATTTGTAATAGTGACCGAGATCAATTTTTTGGACTCAGGGATTATTACAGTTTGGTGAAAATGATTTTTGCCATTGTGAAAAATACAGACCGTGAGCCCAGTGACTATGACTTGGCAAAGGCCATTCTGCGAAATTTCAGTGGACAAAAAGACAACTTTGACCCTCTTTGTCATTTCCGAGATCTTTTCTCAAACCCTCATGAAGTCCCTAAGATAAGCACACTGGAAATGATTAAACAGAACCTTGATCACACCGATGAAGAAGAATGTCGCTATCTTCTTCTGCTCACAACAAACAATGCTGCGCTATACCTAATTCAGCAGCATATTTTTTCAAAAACAGGATACACCTGCCCTGAAATTGTATTCGGTTCAGGATTCCCGAAGGATCAGGAATACGCTCAAATTTGCCGCAATGTCAGTCGAGTGAAGACATGTATGGAAACTGGCAGGACGGTCATCCTCTTGAATCTGCTCAATCTATATGAGAGTCTGTATGATGCGTTAAACCAGTACTATGTTTACTTTAGTGGGCAGCAGTATGTCGACCTGGGATTAGGGTCACACAGAGTAAAGTGTAGAATTCACAAAAGTTTCAGACTAGTCGTAATAGAGGACCAAGAAAAGGTCTATGACACGTTTCCTGCTCCATTGAAAAACCGGCTAGAAAAGCACAGAGTGGACAGGAGCACAGATTTGACACCATGGCAGCACAGAGTTTTGGAAAAACTCAAGAACTGGGTGAAACTTTTTTCCCAGTGTCATGAGACATTGCCATCAGATTTCAGCTCAACCGATGCCTTTGTTGGTTTTCATGGAGATGCTTGTGCCAGTGCTCTCCTGCAGGCATTAGAACCAAAAGAAAAACCGGATCAGCAGAATATGGAAGATTATCAAGTTGACACTAGCATGTCCATTGAGGATCACACAAATGAAGATAAGGAACAGATCTACGATCAAGATCACCATACTGCGTCCGGTGATGACAAGGAAACGGGTAGTGATGCAGAACAGACGCTCCTCTGTGAGGGACTTGTTTTGATGGATGTAGATGGTAACGATGAAGCTGAACATGAACATGAACAAGATGCTCTTCAGGAAATTCCAAAGTCTCTAGAAATGGATACAGATTTGGGTCCCAATCCAGATGATGAGGAAGAGGTCTTTGAATCGGCCAAATACTTCTTGTTGAACTGTTCCACACCCGATTCTGTGCTGCGGCTAAAAAATTCGGCGCTGGGAAACCATGAAGTGGAAAGACTTAAGAGATTGTATTTCTATCAGCAAGACCACCATTCACTGAGAACATTCATCGACAGTCATTTAAAGAAAGCTGACAAGAAAAGCAAACAATTTATAGAGGTGAGAAATGTCATTGGATATACCAAGAAACTTGCTGCTGTAGATGGGATGATGTGGTAATAAATGCAACGTTATTTAATTGCACTTAAATCTTGTACTAGGTAACAACCTTCTCGAATCTGCTAACTAAAGTCGACGTGCAAATTCTGGCCGACGCTTTGGGTCTGTCCATGGAGCGTCTCCTTTTGCTCTCTCTTCACCAGTTCGACACAGAAATTTCTTTCTGCAGCAAAATTCGGTATGGAACATAACCACAGATTTTTAAACTACTTGAATTGCACTGTAAATAACATCCATAATCATATTTATATTCATCACCAGTGTAGCCTAAAGCCAAGATGTTGTCATTTTTATATTGTCGCGAAGATCGGAAGAATCTAGGGTAGACTTCCATCGTTTTAATGTTAATATCGTTACATTTTCTTTTTCATTTTGACATTTTTAGACACTTCCTAAAGAATGCACAACTGTCTCTGCGCATCCTCTTGGTTCAGATAGATATGGAAGAATCACTCTGTAAAAATGAACTTATTGCTTCTGCAAAGTAAGTATTTTATCTTCGCGTTCCGTCTTCCCTCGGAAGTAAATAATGTGCAATGCAGTGACATTATTATTTTTCACATTTTATTCTTTAATAGTAAACAATCTATAGATAATAAAGAATCTTTGCATATTTGGCGTAAACCTACTAATGTGTTCTCAGGTACTGCACCATGAATGAACTTTTAGCTTCTGATCCAGAAGATCCGAGCTGCTATATTGTGTTTATCACAAAACTCTCAAGGATTGCGAGCGGTAATAAGTACATTGGATTCCAGGGAGGTGAGTGGACAAAATAGTCTCATATTACCGTATTGGCCCGAATATAGCGCAATGTTTTTTTTTACGAAAATACAATCTGAAAAACAGCTCTCGCGTTATTTTCGCAGCCTTGCATTTTAAATAGCGCCCGAACGTAGACCACCTGCAATACAACTCCCTATGTCCTTTGGACATAGGACTTTGTCCTATGTCCCATACAAGTCCTATGTGGCCGAACTCTTATCAGCTGTCTGCTAGTTCAGCTTTAGTCGTGAACAAGATAAGAAGTACTGATACGTTTCGTTTTCGTCTTCCTTGACCTACTTAGATTTAGAACGCCGGGGCTATCTAACTAATAATGAGTGATGAAAAAAGAGAATCCGTAACGGCTCAAGATGAAGAAATGAAGCCTGCTGATCACGTGGAAAAGAAAGGTTCCTTATGCCTTTTAAATAAACAAGGGATTGCAAAGGAGCTACGACGTATTTTAGGTTATTCATTCATTGTATTGTAAATAAAAATTGCTTGTAGCCTACATTTTAAATTTCTTTCTTTCATTTTTTTTTTTCTTGAAATGATTTCGAAAAATTGGGGGTCGTGTTATATTCGAGCTCGTGCTATATACGGGCCAATACGGTAATTAAAGCAACTATGCTGCACATTTCTGAATTTTCTTTATTTTATTTCTTATCGTAGGTACTTGGATTTCGATACATATTGATGATCTCCGAGACACTAAAGACATGAGCTTGGATCTCTCTGTTTTTTGTGGAACACCAATCAGCAAATTACTCTCAGAGCCAGCCAAACCTGGTATGTTGCTACCCATTTAAATATAACTTTAATTTAACTACTGTATTTGCAGGACATATGATCAAATGCATTGTAAAAAATGCCATTTAATAATATCCTGAAGTACATCCACTTTTTTAAAAGATGGTATAATTATGCCAGAGAACATAATTATTAATACTAATAATTGTATTAGTGGTGGTGGTGGCTCAATGGTAAGGCTCTGGGTCTGGCTGCCATCATTGGGTCCTTGAGTAAGGCCCTTAAACTCGGTTTCTGCAGGGGGCGCTGCACGTTCTGTCCGACCCTGCGCTCTGAACCCAGCCTTCAAATTCATAAGCTGGGTTATGCGGAATAAAAACATTTCACTGCATGTATGTGATCAATAAGATCTAAATTTGGAATTTGAATCACATCGTTTGCATTTTTAGATGCCATGGAAGTAGGAGATCAGGAAGAAACTGCTGTCACAAAGCCTCGGGTAAATGTCTGCTAAAAAGTACAAAATGTTTCAAAACGTTTTAATATTAGAGTCTAATTGATCTCTGAACCAGAAACACCAGACCCGATCGCCCCAGCACTGATAATGTACTCTCCTAGTACACCACAAGATGTATTTAAAAAGAAAATACCCTTACATTTGGCCAACAGGAAGGATCTGCATATCTGGACAGTTTGTCTTTGGTGAAGTCCTGCACACAGAAAGCTGTTTCACTTCTGAGAGACTCTAATGGAAAAGGTTCTAGGAGTATGGAGCGCATAAACACTCTTTTTGCCCTTCTGGAAAATGACCTGGGACGTAATGGAGGTCAGTCGATTCATCAGTTGGCACAACTTGCTGATTTTTAATCTTGTAATAATAAATGCAATAATACAGTCATCTGTAATACGAAGAAGTACTCGTGTTAATAATACACAAAAAACTGGTTGTATTCTTTCTTTTTGGTCATTAGTTCATTTTCAGGACGTGTTGCTGAAGCGATTGGTGGTTGCACTGACACACAGAGAGGAGTGTATGCATAATGCAGAAGACTGGGTGAACAGAGAAATAATGAAGCGGGAAGCTTTACAAGAAGGCGGCACTCTCAGGTGCTGTAACGGAATTGAGGCGTTGGTTGAAATGTTTGATGATTTTACTTCATTAATGTAACTTTTACTTGTAAAGTGCTTTTAACATTAATATATATACAGTACGTTTAAAGTTAAAGTTGAGTTTATTGGTCACATGCACATCATACAGTACAACATACAGTGAAATTCTTTGATTGCGCA
>JAOUQX010000043.1:4031995-4043452 GCA_028566295.1 Liobagrus marginatus | reverse complement strand
GTATGCTGGGATATGCGGAATCAAAGAATTTCACTGTATGATGTGCATGTGACCAATAAACTCAACTTTAACTTTTACTCATTAGACACTAATGTTCGGATTAGTTATCCGATCTCTCTCTTGTATACTGTATATATATATAAAAATGTTATTAATGTTCTGATCAGTTATCTTTGCCACTGTCACCCCAGGCTTGCTCATTATTGGGTTACAATACACTATTTTAATAATTTTTGTTATTCTTTATCAATAGTCTGTAAAGCTGCTTTGGAACAATGTCCATGGATAAAAGCGCTTTATAAATAAAATTAAATTTAATTACCAAGTAAGCTGATGAATTTTGCACAATTTTCCTGTGAATTAACTCGCTGCTAGTAACGATTAGGTGAGAACACTGAAAAATCTGAAAGGCAGAATTCCTAATATGCAAGAACCCAAGTTAGAACTGTACATATGCACTAACTGCTATTTATTTACCCCCCCCCCCCCCTTTGTCTATTATTGTCAGCGTGTACATCGGACGGCGTATGACTACCTCCTCCAGCACATTCTGAGGGCGACTCCGTGGCCCCGGTTTCACAGCCGTGTCCCCTAGTGAGCTCTGCTGCTTTGTCTTAAAGCGGTGTTTCAGTAGATCCAACTAGGTCAGGACTGCACAAGCCATTTCCACTGGCAGGCCGTGCGCTGTGCTACACCGACTTAATTCCACCCCCCCCCCCCCCTTCAGGTATTCCTCTGGCTCACACACTGCTTGTTAAAATCATGCCTGCACTGGAAGGCCATTTTAGATTGGTCGCAAGTGGCCGAGTAGCGTTATGCATGCGTGCGCGCGCGCTACCTTTCTGTTATCATTTCATACGCAGATAATGAACGTGTCTGTTTAAAAGAAACATGCCAGGTGAACTGTAGATGTATTTTAGGAAACAGTTAGAGCAGTGTGATGGAACTGTAAAATATATCATGTAGTAGTTCTGGTTTAGGACTAGAAGTACTTTATACGGGGGGAGGGGGGGGGGGGGGGCAATATGGCAAACCCAAACCCAAAAATGGCAAACACTACCCCCCCCCCCCCCCCCCCCCCCCCCCCCCCCCCCCCCCCCCCCCCCCCCCCCCCCCCCCCCCCCCCCCAAGAGGGCAAACGCTAACCCAAAAATGGCAAACACTACCCTACTGCATGTGAAAAATATCATTAAGCAGTTACTTATTTATAAGGTGAAAGAAATAAGTTTGTTGATGCCAAAGCAGAGCGAAATTTGATTTGGTCTCAGAAATAAAATCAATAACAGCAAAAGGTAAACTAACTGCATGAAGAAAACGCAAATCGCAATAATAAATATATAAATTAGGTGATTTACAATTATTATTTTATATTAATGCTTTTCATATTTCCAAAACAAATTTTTTTTTTCAGGGCTGCATAGTTTAGGTCCTCAGCTCATTGTACTATAATTATATATAAAATTCTATAATATATTCAGAGTAGTGGGGGGGAGAGAAGAAACGGGACCCAAAATGCACATTAGATTTAGTCCCCATCATCATGACGCATTGAATTGTGAATTCAAAAAAAACTAGACATTGCATAAGGCGATCCAAACGTTGTATAATATTTATTGTGAGCTCAAACAGTTATTTATGGTACTTAGCACTGTGTGTAAAAAGATCAGCACAGTCTCCGAAGATACGCTTCAACAAAACTAACTCGTTTGGCCTTAAATTGCATCATTAGAACAGAGCTGTAGTTCTGTCTCGAACCCTAAACTAAAAGACTAGATGGGTTAGAAATTGGACTTCAGTCTTTGGAAAACTTTCTTTTTGTTCATTGCTGTGATCTGTAACTAAGAGGGGTCCAGCAATTACTGGCCAGACCCACAGTTCAAAACCAGAACAGCAACGCGACGTTATTTATCTGTGCCAAATGATCGAGTATCTCAGTGTAGGACAATTCATACTATTCAAGCATGCGGCTGTCCAATCTGCATGACCGGCGCAAAAAAAAAAAAACCCAAAAAAGTACAGTTCAAGCTAGTTTTATTTCTGTTTTATCTAAAACGTAAAAGTACCCAGATTTGGAGTTTAAGACGTACAAGTTTTAAGGTTACTTGGTTGCTGCTGTAAAAACTTGTCACTGGAATAAGGCAAGGAGAAAAAAGGAACTCGATGTAATCTAGTGCATGTTGTGTAGAGTGTAAAAATGGTTCGTCTATGACTACGTGCAAGTTTTGTATTTTAAGTGAAAACCAATAAATCAAATGTCATCGATCCATGTGGTCTGTTATTCTACAACTGCTCATGTTAACCTTTGTTACAAAATAAAAAAAAATAAAATAAAATAAAAAAACTGCAGCCCTTAAGACATGGCCAGCGCCCCATACTCGGGTAAACACAATTAAAATTTATTTAACTTTGGTCAAAAATAATCAAACAAGTGTACACTTCCACAATGTTAGCATCATTATTTAACAAGGAACAAGGCCAGACACAGGATGCCCTTTGACCTGTCTGAGACTATAAATTTGGAAACAAATCAACTGTACAACTTTGTACTTGAACTGTTAAGTTATTTTTGCGATCATGTGTTTCGACGCTGCCTGCGGAACTCGAGCGGCGTGATAATCAAACAGTGACACTAGTCTCAAAGATTAATGCACAAATATTACATTTTGCCGCTCGCATTTGTGCAGAAATACCGTATGATCAGCACATGGGCCACAGCGTTTCACTTTCCGGAGAGAAGGCTTGGGTTTGAAATTTTTTTTGAGGCACTAGACTTTCAACGGCCCAAATACAGTATATTTTACTTCTCGAAAGGTGCGTCAGGGTCCAGATAAAAAGCCACATGTACAGTAGCAGCAAATGTACAGGAGGATGGAGTGATTTAATGCATTGAAAGGGTTAGGTATGGGGGGGGGGGGGGAGAATATTCCAGGTAAAGGCAGGGAGTGGTGTTAATGATACCGTTTAATATTTATGGTTATTATAATGAATTCTTGAGAGAGCCTCTAATTTCATACAGAGAATTAAGGCTGCAGTGTCCCTTTAAAATGAAAAGTAAAAAAACAAAACAAAAAAAAAAACAACTTTAGAATCATATTTGACAAAGCCGGACGATCGGAGCGCGAACAGCAATACTGACATTTAAAATGGCCGAATGTCCTTCGTACAGTGCGACTGCAGCTTCAAGTAGTCCTATACTGAACATCTCTTTCTAACCAGCTGCTGACTGAAAAGCCTTTCCACCTGGAGAACAGGATTTTGTCCCAAAGTCAGGTTTGGTTGTCCGATTAAAAAAAAAAAAAAAAAAAAAAAAAAAAAAAAAGAGTTGCCAGGAATAAAAACGATGAACGAAGGAAAGAAAACGTGTGCAGGTGGACATCTCCCTTTAGCAGCTGGCTAGAGATCAGCAGGTTGACTTCACATTTTATCACTGGTGCTCCGAATCCACGTGACATGCAAAACACGGAACGTAAAAAGCCCATACATACCTGCTTGTAATGTAAAAAACGCCATCTCTTTGTATCTTTGTTACTTTTATTAAGTGGTTTGCCACCAGATGGTGCAGTTATATATAGAGAGACAGTCTGCGAGTAGACGTCGCTGAGAAGAAAAAGGAAAAAAAGAAAGAAAAGAAATATTTTGTCCACTGACCAAAAGTGAGACCTGTAGTATTAAGTGCTTAAAAGATAAAACACCGAGGCCTATGACTAAGACCAGGGTTAGGAATGTTGATGAACATCAACAACAAAACTGTCATGTTTCTTTTATGGGGAGGGGGGGGGGGGGCAGTGTTTCCAGCCGACAGAGACGCATGCGCCGGATATGCACTTTCCTCTCGGCGTGCTCCACAATGTCGGATGAAGAATAGAACAAATGAAGGTTCAGACTAGAAGGAAAAGAAAAAAAAAAAAGAAGAGGGGAAGAAAAGAAAAGAAAAGGAAAAAAGAAAATCAGGCTTGTGACTGCTGAAATACCAATTTTGGCCTCGGTTTCGTTATTTCTGCTCGGTGATGTTGAGGAGCGGTGGCCTTCTGGGTTTTAATGTGGGTGGAGTTTGAGAGGGCGTGTCGTAAAATGTTCCCGTACAACTTCGAGAAGTGAGTGGCTGCAGCTTCTTTTAAAGACTTTAGAAACTAGACTATGGATAGTACAAGATTATTTTGCGCATCCGCCGTCCTGTGCCGCGCGCGGGGGGTGGGGGAATACGGTAGGGATTTTTTTTTTTTTATTATTTTGATTCTCTCTCACTCACTCACACACACACACACACACTCATTTCCCATTCCCCCATACTCACTTTCATTAGTTTATTTTGTCCTGGAATATATACAGATTGTTGGTGGCGGCCACAGCTATGACATTCTCTTTGGGATGCCAAGCCGTGTGCAGGATCTTCTTGTTGAAGTCCAGGCTGTCCACGCTGATCTCGTCCTTCTTCCTCTTGCCGCCGGTGCACACTCGGCGCGGTTTGAGCATGGCCCGCGGTTTGCTGTTCTCGCGCGACGCCTCCAGCGTGATGTCACGCCGTGTGTTCCTGTCGAACATTCTGAAGAAGTTGTTGTACGAGCCGGTCATGATTGCGCTGCAGGAGGTAACGGGGCGCAGGACTTGGTTTTAAGTCATGTCGTCATTTCATCATACGCTACGCTACGCAACGTTGAATACGATAACATCGTTCGAACCTTTAACCGTTTCATTACAAGCAATGAATTAGCTGCAGGGAAAGTCAGTGCACTTAAGAGAATATAGCCAAAAAGGTTTGTGTACCTGTCTGATCCGTTCCAGCAGCACTCAAACTTGTCGAAAATGCAGTCGTTCTCATACAATGAGCACAGCTTGCTACGTAGGTATTCGTGTACCTATAAATACAATGTACAACAATGAAAATTGAACAGTAGCACGGGCATGTCATATATGCAACACTAATGAACCTTTTTTTTTTTTTTTAAAGCATTGCTAGCTGCAAACTTAAGGCAAGTACGCCGTTTTACCGACATCCTCGTCCAGAGCAACTTTCATTTATCTTATTTACACAACTGAGCAGTTGAGGGTTAAGGGCCTTACTGTTGGCAGCATGGCTTTGCTGGGAATCGAACCAACAATCATTCAAGCAACAGTTAAAACACCTTAACTGCTGAGCTACCACTTCAGTAGTAGGACGCGGTCGCTCAGTGGTTAAAGTGCTGGAGCTCGGATCGCAAGTTTAATTCCCAGCCCCTACATGCTGCCATGTTGGGCCACTGTGTGCGGCGGCTCTTAACTGCCGAGTTGAATGAGACGAGAAATGCAAGTCCGTCTGGATTAAAGTAGCTACCGAACGCAGTAAATGGTAGGGGCCGTGCTTAAGGGTCCAGCAGAGGCTTCTCATCAGCCCTGAGATTTAAACTTATTAGCCGCTAATAACGTTTCGATCATATTTTAATCAAGAGTCAAACGTCTTAACGACAGAGTTGCCACCGCTCGGGAGTCAAATATTATGGAGAATAAAAACAATGAGGTGGCAGAACATGCAGTTATTCAGTAGGATACATGCACTACAAAGAAATGACACGGAGGACAAGAACTTTAAAATAAGAAAAAAAAAAAAGACTTCAGAACTGACTTGCTCGAGCTGCTCCAGTTATGATAAAGCCAACAAAATTCACAAAGCAGTCTGTTAAAGTTTTTAAAACGCAAGCACTGCCTCGACAGACGGCTCGGTCGTTTTTTAATCAGACTTTATATCCTACTTCAAAGCTTCGCGCGTCTCTGGTCTTTGATTTGCCGGCAGCTGCTCTGCTTGTAATCTAATCGGTTAATTACTATCCAATAAAACGACAGATGATCATAACATGCCGAGATGATGACCGAGTGTGAAATAAGATGCAACATAATGGTCTATAACCGTTTTGTTGTACCGGAGTCGGTAACAGTAATGCTAAAGTCAGAACAATACCGACCTTGGCGAATGCTAGAAGGCTGATATTTTGGACGACCGCTACATTTGTAAATGCTGCGTGAACGATCTGGTGACTACTTCAAGGGAACCCACTTTAACTCGGAGCTTTTGCAGCAAGCACAGCGGCAGAGTATCCTCTCTATAGCAGGGGTCACCAACAAGGTGCCCGAGAGCACCAGGTCGCCCGCAAGGACCACTTGAGTTGCCCCGCGGGCCTGTTTTAAAAGCCATAGCACCGCTTAGCAGTGAGCTTAGTTTTCATTGCTATTTTTTTTTTTTTTAAATCAGACTTGCATTAATGTCAATTTGAAAATATAATTACTTATAAAGACTTATAGAAATCAGAGTGTTACTAGCATATTGCTATGTCTCGGTTTCCTATCTTGTTCAAATCATTGCTGCTAATTTTGATGAGAAATCATTAACATGATCAGTGTGTTCACATATTTATAATTAATGTTATTCCTATAACAATTAAAGGTAAATTGAGCACATTTGTTATTTCAGAACTGGTAGCTCGTCACTTTAATCGCTACCCAAGAAGTAGCTCCCAGTTTCTAAAAGGTTGGAGCCCGCCGATATAAAGCATCCAGACGACTTGGGGCTGTACCTGGTACGTCTCTACTGGTCGAGTCTCCATGTTTAGGTCCCACACCTTTACAGAGAGATAGTCCCGGGTCATCATGTAGCGACCGCTGTGGCTGAACTTGACGTCAGATATAGAGGAGATGATTTCGGAGAAAAAAGACCGGCTGCTCGGATCTTCAGGTTCTTCAAAAACTGTGATTGGAAGAAAGAAAGAAAAAAATAATAATTTAAGTGTAAATAAACATCCGCGCATGTCTATCAGGAGACACAGCCACCAAGTTCTGTGCACTACGGTTTAAAATAAAACACGTGCATATCTGCTTGCTATGGTAGACCAACTAGTGTTAGAGGCGTGTCAAACCCTAACAGACATTAAATAAGGAAATAAATGATCAATGTTTGAGTTCGGTTTATACCGAGTTATGTTTGGTTCTCTCTAGACTTGGGTGTTCTTTGGCAGAGAGGTGGAATGTACCGATTAGGAAATTAACCGCGAGCATGTATTTGCACGTCTACCCACACAGCAGTGGGGGAAATTAAAGTGTGTACATAGCACAGGTTCCAAGTCCTGGAGGAAACCCTTTCCACGTGTTTTAGTGCTTTCGCAGCTTTAAACACACTCCACTTCCTCTCAGGAAACAGTTAATTAGCTGACATGCTCCATCAGGTGTATTGGGAGCATTAAAAGCACCAAAGTGTGCACAACACCAGGTACTAGTCACTGCCAATAACATATCTGCATTGAGAACAGTTTATGGCATCGCACTGTAAAACAGATCATTTAAAAAGGTAAGTAAATGCAAGTTAAATGTTGTATTGTAATTTGTACCACTTATAGGAGCTGAGCTTCATTGGCTAGTTACATTTTCTTACACACAGCTGTAAAATAAAACTCATTCCTGGGCAGATGTTATGCATCATATTTGGGATTTGTACAGAACTTGTAAACTGCATCTACATTCTGGCAGTCTGCAAAAATAACCCCTAGTCTATAAGAAAATAAAACATCTGCATTTACTGTTTCTCATCCAATTGGTGGCTGATTTCGTACTTAAATTAAACTCAATGTTAAAATCGCAAAAAAAAAAAAAAAAAAAAGACATTTAAGTTCATGGACTTTGTTCAATTTGTAGAATAAACGCAATTTCTAATCAATATACCGTCATTTTACACCATGGATGCGCCAAAAAAAACAACAAAAGCATGATTATCTAAACGAAATACAGTGCTGCTTGAAAGTTTGTGAACCCTCCAAACTAAGGTGTGTAAAAAATAAAACATCTACAACCCAATTTTTGAATCAGACTTTCAAAACGATGGAGACAAAAAATACTTGAGTGCATCAGAGAACAGATTTTGTCCTTAAGGATTTTTCATGAAAAGTCTGTCAAATCCATTCCAGAAATAGTACTGAGCTTATTTTTAAAAACAGGCACAAAATTTCTTTTAAAGCATAAAAAAAAGGTACATAGCAGAAATAACTTATCTGTCCAGCGATAAAGCGCCGTATTAAGCTGAAATGAGGTACACCGTATCCACCAAGTGCCCTAGAATCCAGTACATGCTGCCCACATGTAGACACATGACTGATCTCGAGCTACTTACATTTGCTATGTCTATCACAAAGAGCTGCTGCTCGCATGTCGCACAGGCGAATGGTGCCCTTGCTGCTGCTGTAGACGAACACGTTGCACTGGTGAGGGTGGCACTCGGCAGCCGTGATCACCTCGGTCAGCTCCTCCATGTTGGCAGGCTTAATATCTACAATGTCTGAAGGGGGCAGCAGTAAAGGAAAACGGCAAAAACAAAAACTCATCTTGAAACGATTACTTCAGTATCACCAGTCAAATTCCCCATTCGGGAATCACATGCTGCCGGCGATAAAAGGATACTAAAACTTCTATCTGTGATTTCTAAGTGCCATAGGTTTATTCTTAGGTCATCTGCAGAAAGGTATGTTTCATGATCGCTATTTACTGAAATGGAGTTGATGTGGTACGTGTGTGCGTTTGCGAATATTCGCCGTGGGCTCGCCTCCACCATCAGGTCCATGGGCATCAACACGGGCACCTGTCGGAACACAAGCAAAGGGAAAATATGAGGGGGTAGAAATTCAACACCACCATGCGTTAGAAGGCAACGTGAGGTACATGGTGTTATACATTCGAGACGTTAACAGTGATATATTTGAAATAATTGTAGTATGTAATGTCACACTGGACTGGGGGGAAAAAAAAAATAATCAGATCAGAAAATCCAATCGAGATGTTTTGTGGATAAAAGATTCTTTTTCCGCTTTGTGTTCGTTCTAAGACCAAAAAAAAAAAAAAAAGCACCAAATAGAACTCCGGAAATCATTCAAACCAACAATAAAATGAAGTCATGTTTACAAATTAAAGCTTGGTTTTTTTTTTTTTTTTTAAACAAAATATTCAACGTATATTAATACGACATGTACTGTATGTATTTTACATTCGTTATATGAAATGTTGCTTCGTGTCAAACGGAGAGTTCAACCCCCAGCGGTTTTGTGCTGCCTATTGTCTCTACGCTTCCAGACAGACACTGGAAACAGGAAGTAAAGTCCAAAGGGAGACTAAAAGCTGTATAGGAGGAAGCTCGACTTACCCTTAACGCCGTGATTCTAAACGGATCTCTGAGCCGCCCGTCTTCATCCTTCAGGTTGTAACCTTCTGCTCGTTTGTCCCTTTCGCTGATCTTCCACAGTTTGATGGTTTTATCTGTAGGAAGATGAAGGGAAAGGGTAGTATAAGCTCCGGTACATAAAAGTCCTTGCTTCATGTGAAGGTAATTGAAATCAAAGATAAAAAAAAATAAAAAATCTTTGTTCATGAATTTATGAAACAATTTTTTTGATATAACAAAACTCTACGCAATGGCAGTACAAGCAACAACAGATGGAGACAACGAACAGTATAAAAATAACCCTAATTCACCACAGCATACACAGGAGATTTTTTATTTTTTACAGGAGATAGAGCTGAGTGTAATGTTAGCTACAGTAGATAGATGAAGATATAGCTAGAGAGAGAGAGAGAGAGAGAGAGAGTACATGATTATATTAGGCTGTTAAATGCAGGAGGGAAGATGGAGTAAATGCACGGGTATATAAATGGAATTCGGTGTATGTGAAGTGTGTAGTTATTGAGATAATCAATCTAATTTGCATCAGCACAACCCCACATTTCACCATTTCAATTTGGTTTAATTGTCCACTTGCAAGCAAACTTTAAAACCATTATAACGTACCGTTTGTCGAGAGCAGGAAGTGAGCGGAATTCTGTTGTGGTAGCCATCGGATTTTATTGATTTTCTCCTCAATTTCTAAACTTTTCAAATAATCGAATTCCGGTTCGTGACTCTGGAAAGTGCTGTACACGTTGTACTCTCCTCTCGAGAGAGGACGGTTTTTACTCTGAGAACGGAAAGAGGCAGATGTGTTAATAGATTGGCCTCGGTCAAGTCTAGCAGACATACAGCGGCAATCAACACCTGCAGAAACAAAACGCATCTCCTAAAACATTTAAGTCGTGCAAAAAAATAAAAAATATGTAAATAAATAATAATAAATAAAGCAGAGTCATTGCGCAGATTCTGCAGAAATGAAATTCTGCTTACTCTTTAATAAGTAAAAATATGTCTTGGGTTCATTCCAAAAAAAAAGGTGACTTCTTTAACTCTCCTAGCCTACCTCTTGTTCCCGCTGAAATATGACGACTCTTCCTCCTTTATCTCCTGTAGCTAGCAATTCCCCAGAGTAGTTGAATTCAACGGTTGAGATGATGTCCGCTGCAAAACAAACACACAAAAAAACAACAACACCAGGTTTAGCTACACAGTCAGTGAGCAGGCTCAAATAATAAAGTCTGCGGTTTAAAGTTGAGCTTTGACTGATTTTCAAACTGCAGGTTCTGTAAACCAGTCCGTCTACGGCGAGGAAAGATCTGGTTTTTCTGCTAAACGTTCACAGCTTTCCATCTACGAGACGAATGAGTGACGTATCACACACGAACTGGTACAAACATCTACCATCCAAGTCCCTTTGGTGTTAAGAACATTTTAGGAGCATTATTGGACGAATATTATTGGAACAGGGTGTTATGAACGAGTAAAATCTAAGGTTTTAACTAGGGTCTTCCTGGTGTTCATACAAGTTAACACCAAACCTGTGACAGACAGACACACAGACACCTCTCGCAGGCTCTCAAACTCCCCATGTGTCCTGATCTCGGTGTAGGATTCCACGGCTCCGATGCCCTTTGTTCCCAGTTTAAAATGCCTTCGACAAATGGCGCAGTTTAACTCGGATACGTTTCCAGGCGCCGTCTTCAGCCACCATGAGAATTAATCACTCATATTAAACCTGCATATAACCATTACAGCTACCAGTAGTTCGAACTGCTACCTCACTTCTTTGGGGTCTGTCCAGTGATCATAAAGTCATTGGGTCAAAAAAAGATTGTATCTGAATTTAAGACATTTCAAGGACCCATGGGCACCTTGTAGAAATCTGTAATCTGCCCTGCATTCGGTATTTCTGCAGGTTTCCAGTTATGGAATAATGTCTAGATTATTCCATTTGAATAATAAGAGTGTTACACTGCATCGAGAAGTACGTTGATAGAGTTTAAAACATGCCTACAAAATACCACAAAGGTTCGATTAGTAGTATTATTTATGTACTTTTTACATTTGCCATGTACGTACTATGTATATTTTTGGGGACATGACACTTGCACTTAGGGCTGGGCGATATGGCCAAAAATGTTATCACAATAAAAAATTTCATGAGTCGATATCGATAATTATCACGATAAATGTCAAATCATTATTTCGTTCAAGTTTAAAGGCTGATTTTTGCTCCTGAGTGATTGAAGAAACCAGACGGTTAATTGTGGTTTTAAACTATTCTT
>JAOUQX010000043.1:4018611-4031816 GCA_028566295.1 Liobagrus marginatus | reverse complement strand
GAATAGTAAGTCACTAAAGAATTTCACTGTATGTTGTACCGTACGATGTATTTGTGACAAATAAACTTGAACTTGATTAATCAATGTAATGAACATTACAAGAGAGAAAGCAACCATCAAATTTATCTATTAATTAGCCACTGGAAGTCCTGGAATTCATCCCCATTAACCTCTGGTTAAAGTGAACGGGGAACAATTTCTCAATCATAAAATCAGTACATGCTTTAGACAAGTAGCCATATTCCGGCAACCTGCATTCTACAGGTTTATTTATTTAACACTGAGTGTTTACACGGGTCAAGTACGGGTATGGTGCACACTTTGTTTATAAAATAAAATAAAATTTGAGTCCTTTTGAGTATGCTTTTGTCCTGTTTGTGAGAATACACAACCATCATTAATGCTGTGTACTAATAAGGTATAGTGTGGGCTAATTTACATTGGGGTGATACCATAAATCTATTAATCTTGTGCATTACTGAACACTAATGTTGCAAGGAACATTTCAGTGTTGAACCCGTAAATCAACTTAGAACTCCAACGCGTTTATGGACTGCTCAAAAGCTCGTTGACAGAACTCTACTGCATATAACTTCAGACTGGACATCTATAACCGCACACTCTGCTTGTCCCCAGACGAGGTTTCCCCCTTGAGTCTGGTTCCACTGAAGGTTTCTTCTTAGCACCACCATACGGAGCTTTTCCTTGCCATAGTCGCTCAGGCTTGCTCATTGGGATAAATTTTATTTCAGAATCTGTAATTATATAATAATAATAATATTATTCTCTATTCCTTAAACCAATTTTTCAATTTTCTGTGAAGCTGCTTCAGAACAATGTCCATTGTTAAAAGCGCCATAGAAAAAAAATGTAATTAAATTATCTGGTGCAAAAAACAAGGGACTGCTAAGTAAAAAAAATTTTTTTAACTTCTTTAGTCTGCAATAATAATTATTTTTAAAATACAATTCTTGTTTGTTTCTTTTGGTTATTGATAGCAAACGCCACTCTTTCTTAAGTCCAACAGCGCTTGATTGAAGCTTACATGTGTGATACTGTTAGTTATAGGAATTTGTGAACGCATCAGCCTACAATACGGTTGGCAAACATTATTCGTTTGATAACTTAGGTCTTAAACACTAGCTCGGCCATCATAGCCACGACGCTTGGCTAGGCTCCAAATAAACTCAAGCTCGGCTCCGGTAGCCTACTACACTCCGATGTATTATTGGTAATTTTTGTACATCAGTGTAAAATGGACTACAAGACAAAAATAGCCCCATTCAAGTGCATATATACTGTTATAATAAATTAGGGCAAGAATAGTTGCACAATGGCTTTATTTATTTATTTATTTTTATTTTACTATCTAAACCTAGCAACCAGAGTCTCGCCACATGGTCGCTGTGAACAGTTATAGCTTTTTTTAAACATCTGATGAGGAATTTTAACCAAAACATGTTAGACATACCATAAAGAAACATGACAACTCGTGTGAAATGCGTTCCTGATGGCACCTTTAAATAACAGTGCTCAAAAGGCGGTAGAGGCTTGCATCCCGACAACATCCCCACACATCGTCTTATTCGGTCTTGTAGTCTTTAAACGGCACTGCTCAGAAAAACAGCCTGCACTTCAGAGGAATGCAATAAACCAGCAGCTAGACTGAGGTTATTCTTAACGTCTCACATGGCAGCGACGAGAGCATCAGTGTTCGCATACTTGCCTACATCTGAAGGTTTCAAAGATGTTTTCAACAGAGATCAGCCAAGAGTTGAAACGGACCTCACAAGCGCAGCACAACAAACAGAGGCTTGACAATGAGGAGGCTCTAATATTGCACATGCTTGAATAACGCTGGGGTGTTGATATACCATTATAGAACACCACGTGACACCAATTCTGCTATAGCAGACAATAAATCAGCAGTCGGACACGGCCGATGCAATCAAACTGTAAGGAATAATACTGAACGTTCATGTAATACAAGAGCGCTTTAGTGAAGCAAAATGTGATCCTGATCTCTAGAGTATTCGTAGCACTGTCCTTACGTCTGTATTTAAGCTTATTTATTACACAAATGAGAGTGATGTTCTTAAACCAAACGAGGTAAACAGCCAACAGGAATTGGACTGAAATTCGTCTGCATCGATCTCTGTACGTCTTGGGCTGGGTGAGGTAATCGCTTCAGTCATGGTGAGGAAGTGGTTAAGGTGTTGGACTGCTGATCTGATAACCGGGGTTCAATTCCCAGCACCACCAAGCTACCACAAGTCGCTCTGGATAAGAGTGTCTGCTAAATGCTGTAAATGTAAAGATTCTTGGATTCCTTTTTACTTAGACCACGCCTGATAATTCATGCTTCCTGAACAAATAACGCTACGTTTAAAATACAATACAGGTCACCAGAGGGTATACTTTTACCGACCGTCTTGATTTACATTTGTAAAAAAAAAAAAACACTGATGTTACTATACTGCTGCCAGTATTCCAGTCATTTATTTATCTGATCTCTACAAACTCCTGATTTAAAAGTCCATTCGGAATGAAAATGCTACATGTACACCCCTCAATCAGAATGAATCGGATTATGACTTCAATCGGGTTGAGAGACCTGGGATGAACCGTTTTACATCCAAATGAAATGAAATTTAAAAAATCCTCCATGTAAGCAAGTTATTCATTATACTTTGAGTGTACATATATCAAATGCGCAGCATGTACGCGATGCGACAAGGCTGAAATTCAGGAAAGCCACAACACCTAGAAAAAGCATCCATCAAAACACTGACTCAGCATAACCACACACACTGCGAGAAGCAGAAGAATCACACACATACCCATACTGTAGAGCTTGAAGATGCCATTATATTGCTCTGTTGTACCTGCAGCTGTCGCTAGTCTGGAAAAACAGTGATGAGACGTTTTGCGAAACGGCCGTTAACAGCGCTGCTCTGGACGGCGCTTCACGATTGATCTAGGGAGCTGTGGTCACTCGTCAATGGGAATGTTTAATCCCATGACTAAGCAACTTAAAACGGCGTAGACATTAACCAACCCAAATCCCTCCTCTTGTGCTATTTCAGCACTTTTCGCAGAATCGAGAAAGAAAAGTGCAGGGCTCAAGATATTACCGTGCTGTTACAGCGCTGCAACACAAACACCACCAGTGAAGGTGACCACAATGCTGAGGTAAAGACAAACGGAGACTAATTTCAGCTCTACCTCGACGGCGTGTTACACTGCATCGCTCATCCCTGCGTGGAGATAAAATTAGATCACTCCTTGGCGCCTGAAGAAAAAAAACACCACTATTCAAACAGACCGAGCTGGACGCTGCTTGGAGGATGTGGGAGTAGCATGAGAAAGCAATACGTACCCATGGTGAAGTGCATCGAGTGGCCATGATAGCTGCTTTTAAGGATGCAGATCTCAGCAGAGCATTTAGGGTTCAAGATTTACATGCCTGGGAGAAGCAGCTAGTGCAGTAGCGAGAGAGCTGCTTGGCCATGGTGGCCAGGTGGGTGGGGGAGAGAGAGCCAGACTACAGAAAACCCTTTAGGAGAGAGCTTTGTGTTTTGATCCTCACAGAGGTCTGCAGTGTAGTACAACAAAACACAGGCTAGCGTCATGTTAGCAAAGCACTTAGCAAAAAATAAAAAATGAAGAGATGGAGCCGCACATGGAATGTCTTTTTACATCACTCCGACTCCTTGAACATTATCAGGGTTTAAAAAGACAGTACTGACAAATTCTGCTGTGTCACCTTAACTTTGGGCACCCAAACATGAATCTTAGCATTGGCACCGTTACGGAAGTAAAACTTCCATCTTGTTACAGGTCACCGATTTCTGTGGGCCGAGTATGGAGGATTTGTTTACACAACACATCCACGGCTTCCTAAAGACATTGTCTCGTACCCAAGGGGGAAAAAAGCGTATTGGAATTGGACAGATCAGACACTTTTGCAGCTCAGCCTTGTGTTGGGCCTGAATGAAGTTGTCTATAATCATTTCAAGATATTGTACTTGTGATTCGGGACAAGTGGCATCAACTTAAGCAGGTTTCCCATGGCATTTTTATTCTCTAAAAACATTGTACGTCATTAACTAATTTATTACCATTTTAAAGCCTATTTGGTCTGCATGAGGGTAAATGTAAATATTGCTGGAGTACAACCCACCTTCCAACCAAATTCCGGAAATGGTGGGATTTGTTTTGAAATTTTTTTTATTTAAATAAAAAAAAGAAAAAAAAAGACTTTCAAAATCACTTGAGCCAATATTGTATTTACAACAGAACATAGATAAATGTCTAAACAGACATCTTACACTTATCCACTACATGAGCTCATTTCTAATGTGATGCCTGCTACAGGTTAAGTTGGCACGAGGGCAAACAAATGGCTGAAAAAGCAAGAAACTTAAAAAAAAAAAAGAAAGAAAAATAAATAAAGACAATTTCAGCTGGGAGAACAACCAGCAACTGATTATGTTAACTGATATCAAGTCAGTAGCTATAAAAGGGGTGTCTTGAGTCTCCCAGAAATAAAGATGGGCTGAGGTTCTCCAATCTGTGAAAGAGTGGATAAAAAGATTATGGAATACTTGATAAATCTTATCTACAATGGAAAAGAAGCAAAATATTCAGAGAAACTTGAGAATGGGGACAAGGCCTGAAGATCTTTATTGGACGCCCGTGGTCTTCAGGCCCTCAGACGACAATCACTGCTCGGCACGATTCAGTCAATGACATCTCTAAATTGGCCCAGGAATATTTCCATATTTTTAGAGACTATTGTCGGTAAACAATCTGCCGTGCCATCTGCAGATGCCAACTAAGCCTCGATCATGCAAAAGGGAAGCCATATGTGAACATGGTCCATAAAAACAGTCATGTCCAGTGTGATAAAGCTCATCTAAAAATGGACTTTTACAAAGTGGAAAAATGTTCTATGGTCTGACGAGTCTAAATTTGACAACGTTGGAAATAACGGACAACATGTCCTTAGGGCTAAAGAGGAAGGAGAACTTCCAGTGTATTATCAGCATTCAATTCAAAAGCCAGCATCTCTGATGGTATGGACAGTTTGCATGTTTTGGAACACACTATGAATGCTGACGGGTATATAAAGGTTTTAGCGCAACATATGCTCCCCTCCAGACGTTCTCTATTTCAGGGAAGACCTCGTGTAATTCAGCAGGATAATGCAAAACCATATACTGCAGCTATTAAAACAGCATGGCCTCTTCATAGAAGAGCCCGGGTTCTGATATATCCTGCTTGCAGTCCAGATCTTTCACCTATAGAGAACATTTGCTGCATCTTTAAATGAAAAACAAGTCAAAAACGACAAAAAACTACTCACAACAGCTGGAAACATATCAGGCAAGAATGGTTCCCACCAAATCTCAAGAAACTCATAACCTTAATGCCCAGACATCTGCAAACTGTTTTGGAAAGAAGAGGAGATGCTAACTTATGGTAAACATGCCCCATGCCCACTATTTTGAGACCCGTAGCAGGCATCAAAATTGAAATGAACTCATTTTGTGCATACTTTTTTTTTTTACAATTCCTCAGTTTAAACATTTGCTAGCTGTGTTCTGTTGTGAACACAATATTGTTTTGTTTCATTCAAATTAAAATACGTCCCAACATCTCTGGAATTCAGGTTGTGTTACGAATTTTAGTGCTGCCAACTTTGGTCAACTCAGCCAATTTTTATCTTAAACAACTGGCAAGATATCTTTACCTGCTATAAGACCATACATCTTCTCTGAACATAAAGCAATTCTACTACATCATCAGGGAAGAGGTTGTATGGCTTCATTATGCATGCATTACTTGTGTTAACTTCAGGAATTGCTGGCTTCTTCTGAATCCGGACTGGCACTAAGCATTGGCCAGGTGTAAAACAATAATACAAACATACCGGTAGGTAACAATTTAAACAAAGTGACAAAGAGAAGCATAGAACAAGAGCACAACCCGGGAAAAAGCTAATTCCACACATGCAAAGCGCTTACGGTAACCTACAGTAACGAATTGCCTAACTAAATCGTTTGAGGCAAATTTGGTGTATCTAAAAAAATGTCCCAACATGTACGAGTGTGTATATGACGCAAATAGAACATGAGCAATAAAAAGCACTTTAAAGCCATTCCATGAATGTAAACATGTACACATCACAGCCACTGTTACACCGTCCTTTTGACCCGTTATGCCATCATAAAGCACAGTTCTATCCATCCCTCACCCTCGTGTAAGGCCTTCATATGCACAACAGAACATCAAGAACATATTCTTCTATAGTAAAAGCTACCCTCAAATGCACCCAAATTAAGCTTGACAACAGCAATATATTCAGCATTAAATTTAATACAAATTTAAACTACAGGGTTTTGAGAGACAACCCATAGACAGTCAAGCGATGCTATTTTGAAGCAAGGTTTGTATGTTGCTGGTGATGATTTTGCACCCGGTCACACACACACTTCAGAAAGTAATATAAAACTATTCAATATCGCAAAAGGAAGTGAGAGAATGTTTAAACGCTGCTGACCCCTATGCTGGGGGTTTGGTAAATGAAGGCCAACTGCTGTATGCGCGCACGTTCTCGCACACACACCTTTATTGACCTAACCTGAAGGACAACAAACCCTACAAGAAAGAGAGGAAACTGGAAAATGGTGGGAAAACCTCCCTGAAAAAAATGTCAAGCAGGAAAATCTTCTCTCGGTTCTGCTGTTTTTCTAGGTCAGCTACAGGAATGCTGTGGATAGGGCTTGTTCAAAGAAAATTTTATTTTTATTTTTTTTAAAGATTTTTTAATTAATCGTTATTTAATATTTACATTTGAAGCATTTGGCAGACGCTCTTCTCCAGAACGAATTACAACCCGGCAGATAAGCGTTCAAGTCCTTGCTCAGGGGTCCAACAGTGGCAGGATGGCCAGTCTTCGGTTAAGGCGTCTGACTGCTGATCCAAAGACCGGGTCAATTTGAGATCAATTCTCATAGGTGTAAAACTTTTTTTTTTCCTTACGTACATTTGCATAAGCATTGACCATACAGTAAGACAGGGGTTCTCAACCTTTTGCAACTCATGGCCCACCAGTGACTGTTTAAAAAAACTTTGGACCACCTTTCCAAATATGATAGTATATACAATTTAAAAATACAGGCATACACAGCACTCCTAGGCCGACTAGAGTCATAATGGATACCCAACTAAACTACAGCCCTAGAGACTAGCTAGAGACAAATATATGGTCATATTCACATATAAAGCAAATGAACTAGTTTCAGGAACAACTGGTACAAAAAGCAGACTGGCAGCAAGTCTGAACATGAATCTGTGAGAGCTGAGACTTGATACGTTTTTTAATTGCTTTCCACAACAGCCAACAGTCCTGTCCTGAGACACGAACGCCCCAAAGAATCGAAAGACTTAATAGCGGCTCAGCTAACAACTTGTTTGAGAAAAGTCAAGTATGGTTTCTCAACAACTAGTGACTTCAGTTCAGTTTGTTGTTCATGTTTACTTTCCTAGAGCAGAAGTCTCCAGCTACCACACCTTAGGCCTGATGCTATTCCACAGCAGGTAGAGGGAGAGGAATGTTGAACACAGAGTTGTTCTGAATATAACAACCAAATAACGTCAATTTACGTAACTTCTAGATGCCACGCCTTGTCTACAGTGTGTATGTGAGACAAAACATGCACTTCCGTTATTGGCTGTGCCACCCTCTGGTTATATAAACACATCACAACCACATCAGCACCAAAAACATGGGGATTTGTTTTTGTTGTTGTTTTTAAATTGCAATATTTGCTCAACCTACTCAAAGCACTAGAATTAAACCCACTAACTGAATATTCGAAAATTATGACCCATCCCTAGTGTGATGCGCCTGAACTTTTGGCCATATACGTGTATGTGTGTACATAGATTAAAAAATATATATATTTTTTTTTTTATCTATCTATCTATATATACACACACACAATGTGCCACGATAATCATACGTCTTCAGCATGGACACTAGTCATGTATAACTAAAGTCCCTGCATGATTTATCAATGAAAAATCAAGCACACTCCATAAAGAGGTTTAAATTTTAAATTACTCTGCATTTTCTGCAGAAATGGGCCAAGACGTGGCATCTAACATCGACACACATTCATCCAATGCCCTTACTCCTATGTGAGTATCCCCGCATTTCTTGTGCATTACCTCACAGTTGTACACAATGCACACATCAAGCTTTCACACAATTAAATTCACATACAAATACAAAAAGGCCTACTGACACGCCCATAAACGCATCTAATACATTTTGACACACTCTCGATGCATTAACAGTGAACTGGTGCCACTCCAACCCATCACTCTACAGAAAACAGTCTATTCAGGAACTCTAACAGAGGCTACATTGTGAAGCAAAACGGTTTGCTTTTAATGAATGCTACCTTTACTTTTTTTTAATGAACATTTAGCATACTAGTACAATTATCACCTAATAAGCAAATCAAAATAAACAGAGGCTTAGTCAATTTTACAAAGCAAATACAAAAGGGAAAGAAATGATTGAAATCTATAGAGCCCTCTGCTGGACATGTGTTGTGTGAAAGACATTATAGACAGCCATTCACTATTTGATACAGCAGGGTATAAATGGCTAAAAAGTGTGTGTGTGTGTGTGTGTGTAGTGGGGCTGAGAATCATCATTATACCATCTTTACATTTCTAAATCCACTGCTGCCCCACATGTTTCACTAAACTTGAGGCTATTAAGACTCAGGTTTTCAAAATCATTTCATCCTCACTTAAACTCCCACTTACTGCGAGTTTCCTAACAATTGCAAATTTGAATGGGTAATAAAGTATGAAGTATATACTTATTATTTGTTCTTTACAGGATGACAGGGCTCAACAATATAAATTCAAACCTTTCATACTTTATCACAGGCAGCTATGGAGTGAAAATTTCGAATATGTCGCCATTTAAAAATCCAGATATATGGTGTAAAAATTTTAAAGATGCTCTTTGGCAGCAGGAAAGACTGGACAAAAGAAATATTTTTTTATTAATCGTTTTAAAATATGCAGTTGATTCGATATCGCTTCTCCAAACTGCGTAAATCGAGGTCCCATCAGCATAGTTTGCAAAAAATATACTGTATATATTTTTTAATTTGCACCACGGCACCTGCCTGAGCTACTCTGGTATCTGCAAACAGTAACAAAGCGCCGGTCTTATAACATTAGCGAGGCTGTTTGGGACATTTTCTGGACTATGGTTTCTGACTCGCTCGTAGAAATCAATCGTACATTTGGATGCCGTTTTTTTTGTTTGTTTGTTTCAAACTTTCTACATACCAATAAACAGCGTTTTAATGATGGTAATTTTCCTGTAGTGTACAGTAAAATTGGACTTAAATTAAATTCTGTACATTATATTTAAAAAGTTCAAATCAAACTTATAGAAACTTGCAGATAACGTGAAAATCTAACGGGAAACAAATGGAAGTTGCAACAAGGGGAAAAAAAAATAATAATAAGCCTCTGCAATTTTGCAGAAACTAAAACTGCAAACCCTTGGAATTATACGGATGCAAGCCACAACTTGAGTAAGTGTGTGGTTTACACGACACGCCCAGCAAGGTGAATAAAGCAAATTGCTGGTGACCTAAGGTTGAGTCATGAACTTGAAATAATGTTATGTGAACTGACTGGGCAAGTCAGACTGGTTTCATCCGAACATCCATTTAACAATCAAACGGCAGCTTATACATCCGTGACTTCAAAATTCATGAGGCAAACTCCAACACCCGTTAAACCGCTCACAATACACAACTCATCACCTCCAATCAGTCGCTTGGTGGACAGAGTGAAATGACATTAAACCCTTACGTAACTACAGACAACGTCGCTGATTTCCGAATCAGCCATCATGCGATGAAGCATTCATACTTGCACAAACAAACAGATACAAGAAAAAAAAAAACTTAAAGGCGAAAGAGTTTATATATATATATATATATATACACAGTATAAAAGAGTTTATAAGATGCCGGCAAATGAGGGTTGTCGGTCCTACAAAAGGGACCTGAACGAATAATGCAAACAAAAACATTTTTAGCAGGGAAAGTAACTATTGTGTTCAAATGTCGAATAACCCAAATGCTCCTAATATTAAATATGTTAAATGAACGAAAGAGATTTGATATCGCTGGTGTGTGGCGACTGTGCATATGCTTGTGTGTGTGTGAACGCCCACACTAGCTACGCTGCCTCTGGTTGGTAAACAAATTTAATCTACCTAAACCAATCATAATCAGTTGTAGTGGTCTCCCACCCAACCCCGAACACACATGCCAGAGAAAACAAACACAGACTGCGCAGATGAAAATCACTTCAGTGAGATCAATTATAGTAACGGCACATTTTATAGTAATGGTGTTACGGTCATTCGTTTGATTACTCGCAACTGAAAAAAATAACGCCGCTAGTAACGCTGTTTATTTATAACACTGTTATTCCCATCACCAGTCCTGTACACCATTTTTTAAATGTTGAATTTCTAATTCAGTGTTTATTGATCAATATGCTATGCAAAAAAAAAAAAAACATTTTTCTAACTAATGTATTTTGAATAGAAGTCAGTGCCACCCAACTGCTGGGACTGCTTGTGAACAGCACATGAGAATGAGAGTGATGAGAGTATGGCCATGTGTCACTAACAGAAACGCTTTCCTCCTGTGGTCCTATTATTGTTTGTCCCATTACGATAAGTTTAACACGGAATAGAAGTGCAAAATTTTTTTTTTCAGAGATCCAATCCGATTATGAATCCTGGCTGTTCGTCACAGCTTTCACAAGCACTAGCATCTTCAAAGTGGGAAAAATTCCAAGGGGGGGGGGGGTTAGGTGTGTGTGCAGAAAGTCAAGGTGCTAATAAATAAATAATAATGATCCAGGTTTGCTTCTACTCTACTGCAAGAAATGTCTTGGGGACCAGGCAGGATTTGTATTGTAGGTGATATTTAATTAAACAATTACAAGACTTGCACAGTATGAACAATTTTTTTAAACATTTTCGGTTTGGAGTCAACAATTTATTTATTAGTTTTTAAGGGTCAAACCAGCATTAAGAAGCACTCTCCAGAACATTTAGCTTCTATTTTCTACATATAACAAATGTTTTCCGAGATATATTGCTGTACATAACATTCAGCGGCATGTACACACATCTCAGAAACAACAATTGTGATTTAAGGGGCACTTTATACTTATCAAATCTAAATCCAAAATTTGTATTATTCAAACGTACCACATACACAATGTACGAAATACCGATTTATTTGCACTATCTAACAAGATTGCATTCATGGTGTGTTTGTGTAACGTTACGGAGTGATGTTCCTTTGCTGGTCAACCTGACACGCTAATGCTAACGCTAACCCAACCCCTGCTAAAGCGGCGACGGCTAGCTTGCTAGCTTATTTAGCCAAAAAGGTACATGAAACGTGGAATAAAAGTCAAACGCGCTTTACCTTCAGCCACGTCTTCATCGATAGCGCCTTTCACCTGCGAGAAACACCACTGGAAGTCGTTCCCTCCGCCGACCCCTGCAAAGACACACACACACACACACACACACACACACACACACACACACACACACACTTGCAGTCAGTTAAGTGAACACAAATAATGCCGGAGAAACGAATGAAAAGAAACGAGCGCATGGGAACACTTCCTTTCCTGAAAAAACGACTATTTTCTTGAAAGCTAATGCTAGAAGGTGATGCGGATACATAGTAGATTTAAAGCGTAATTAAGACAGCTAAGTTAGCGGTCATGCTAACCGGTTAGCTATAGCGGAGTTAAAACTGTAGGCCGCCGTGCTGGACAGAGTAGCCCCCTCCCCTTCCCGCTCTCCCCATCCTGCCTCACCTGCCATTGCTTCGTTTCTGCTGTGAAATTAGCTTCGTGCTTGCTTTCCCCAAGTCCTAGCGCGTTAAACTGCAGCTCAACCACAGCTCGAGTCAATCGTAAAATGATTGAGTTCGACGCGAGAACCGGAGTAAGCAGAATTAGCCCCGTGATTTTTATTTCTGGTCAAGATGGCGCACATCGCCAGTCGACATGATGCCGTGACGTCATTTAATAGGCGCACCTCGAAAGCGTTAGAGAGGTTCCAAGCGCCGCTAAAAGTGCGCAGGCAAAGCGCATAATTGCCTCGCGCTCGGTTTGTACGGTGTATATATTCCAGTTAATATTGAAGGGGGCTACCGAGAGAACTTGCTCTATGCGTCTCGTTTGGGTTTGTTCGTTCTGCAAAACGCCCTTTGCTGCTGGTAGCATGTACGAGTGTGTACAGTGGTCAGTTGGATGCAATAGCGTACACACTATTAACATAAAAAAATGAAGACGATAAAACTTTTTAAATTATACAACATAGCACTTTAAATGGGTTTTACAGACTTTTTTCGAAAATCACAAATAACAAAAATAACTCATTCATTCATTTATCTTCGGTATGATCTTCAGTTTGGGTGTGTTTGTAAATTGGTTGAACACACTGAACAACCCAGAGAAATAACACACAAACAGAGGAAGAACATGCAAAACTGCACTTAGACATAGTTCTACGATCAAACTGTGGACCATGGAGTTGTGAAACAATGCTACCTGCTGTGCCACAGTTAATCACAGCACTAACACTTAGAGACAGACAGCCACACACACACACACACACACACACACACACACACACACACACACACACCTATGTACAATTTAGAGTAACTCATTCACCTATGTACAATCACATGTGTTTGGAGGCGGGAGGAAACCCGAGTACCCAAGGAAAACCTGCGCAAGCACGGGGAGAACATGCAAACTCTACACAGAAACATCCTGGATGAGAATCGAACCCATGACCTTGCTGTGAGGCAGGAGAGCCAATTGATATAATTTCAATATTCTTTAATATGTAGGCTCAATACCTGCCTTGAAATCTGTGTAGGTAAACTTATAAAGTCATTCATTATGCTCTCCACAACACACACACACACACACAC
Source organism: Liobagrus marginatus (assembly GCA_028566295.1). Taxonomy (NCBI): domain Eukaryota; kingdom Metazoa; phylum Chordata; class Actinopteri; order Siluriformes; family Amblycipitidae; genus Liobagrus; species Liobagrus marginatus. The sequence continues at coordinate 4,018,722 of JAOUQX010000043.1, read as the reverse complement.
ACTATTATTATTATTATTATTATTAATTACACACGCACACACACACACACACACACACACACACACACACACACACACACACACACACACACACACACACAGAACAAAACA
>JAOUQX010000043.1:3955331-3965909 GCA_028566295.1 Liobagrus marginatus | reverse complement strand
CACACACACACACACACACACACACACACACACACTCATCATTTTCATTTTAACTCATTTCGAATCAAAAAGGGTTCCTCTCCAGTTTTGTTAGAATTAAAATAATAATAATGAAATACTACTACTAATAATAATACATTCTTCTTTCTAACTTTGAAACACCAGCTGTTAGCGGTGTGTGTGTGTGTGTGTGTCATGCGCATACAGATGTCGCGAATACATCTTTTCTGTTATCGTTACAACAGCCTGTAGGTTTCCGCACACACCCTTTGACAGTATATGATTTCATATTAAATGCAGCATCTGTTCGAGCATGTTCTGCCTTATCAAAGGTTCTAACTTCATTTCCAGTCAGTGTGCAGCCGAACTTCTAATTGCCGCCTGCATTGTACTGGGACATCTGGACGGAGTGTATCAAAGCCGGCAAAGCGCGTCCCAGTGGCTGCCGGGAAAAAAAAATCATCTGAGTTAATTAGCGCGATGCATGTTTAATTAAAGCCAATTACAATATCTAAAATTACCTAATCGAAACCTATTTTTTAATACAGTGAAGGTGCCCTCAATTCCTGCTGTTCATCACACAATAACAGTCTCTTTCTGTAAATAAATTCCAGCAGTGATCATTGAATGGACGTAGAAATCAAGTGTTTATTATTATTATTATTATTATTATTATTATTATTATTATTATTATTATTATTATTATTATTATTATTCGTAGTATTCGTATTATTTCTATCACTAATAATAAAAATAATAATAGTAATAATATTAATATTTGTTATGGCCTCACATTACAAATAAGTATCTGCATAAAAACTAAAATATTTTGCCCGCATCTGATTTCCCCGCCGCATAGATTACGTCATTAATAAAAATCTTATCATTTATACTCAGCCTGTTATTAGGGTGACCTTAAACTAGATCGTCGAATCATGTAAATGCAAAGTTGTATATTTATTCATTAAAAAAAAAAGGTTAACAATTTGTTATGGCAATGGATAACTGGACCTTAGGATTTGGAAATTCCGCATTACATAATCTGAGCAAAAGGAGGCGCTCTTTAACAAATTTCAAGTGAATGTCCGATCGGGGGAAAGGGGAAAAAAGGCATGCAAATGTTCGGCTTGTAAAAATAATCTTCACTTTCCACCTCTTTCCTCTCACAGTTCCTTTCCACGTGCGTATTTCAGAGATCATTAACACGTCTGTTATAAGGCCTGGTTTCACCGCGTTAAATAAAACTCATGATTTCTTTCTGTCTTTCTTTTTTCTTTCTTTTTTCTTTCTTTCTTTCTTTCTTTCTTTCTTTCGAATCTCTCAAGAAAATGAGAAAAGAAAGTGTTTGCGTTTAATATTTCCGTTATAGTTTTCACTTCCTAATAATACAAAAACATTATATAATAACTTTTGGCTTAGGTTATGAAGGCTAGGTTATAAATCATGATCATATCTAAATAGTTATTTGAAAACGATCAGATGTTTCCTTATTCATGCTTCAAATTTCAAAAGTCATGTTTTATTTATTTATTTATTATTTGATTCTTTCTTTTTTTTTTTTTTTTGCATATGCACGTGCCATTCATATTTCCATTCGATAACGATCCTTACAATGAACGGTGAACTTTTTCCATTCGAGAAGCCATTAGTGTGATGATCAGCTCGAGCTTTGACGAGCGCGCAACAGTTTCAGCATCACAGCGCTGAATGATTGATTCTCTTCGTGCTTACACGCACGCACGCGCGCGCGCGCGCGCGCGGACGCCCAAACAAAAGTAAGCGGTCTACAAAATGTCACCGCGCAAGTTTCAGCTTTTTCGATGTGCTGTCGTGGTATTTCATGCGCTCGTGTGTTTATGAGTTAATGACTAGCCTCCTTACTATACATTACACGATATTAGCCGTGTGTTGATAAGTGACCATAGATGACATCACACTGGGTCCAGACTCACACTTTTACGCTTGGGAGCACATAAGAGGTCAACAAGTATCTGTGGCCCGTCGGCTATCACACACACACATTGCGTCTATATTCAAATGTGTTCGTTTTTAATGTGCATCTTAGCATAAATTCCAATATTTGTGGATCAATTTTACCCACAGAAAAAGTTTGGAATGTGCCCACGTGCAAAGTTGCGTTATCCCCCCCCCCACCCCAAAAGCATTTTAATTCGAATTTTGTTTTTCCAAGAAATGTTATCGTTCCTGATCTTTAGAGTAAGAAAGGAACACATATTTTTTAAAGCGCACGAGTTAAAAACATTCTAGAACACTATAATAAAGTACTATTATGTTAAATCGTTTATGGTCACCGTTAAGGCACAATTTTTGCATGCATTTGCAGGAAAACTGACTTATGCACGTGGCACCACAGGTTACAGTGTGTTAGTATGTTATTCTAACGCATACGCAGTGCGGTGGTGTCCAGTTCCGGGCGCTCGGTACCGTGTAGGACTATATAGTATCCAGTGCAATTTGGGACAGAGCCATTGACTGTGGTGTTCTATTTAGTACGGTAGTATTTTGTAGGTGGAGGGTGGGGGTTGTTGGGACGTGGCCGAGACTTTGAGGGGATTTAGTGGCTCGGGCACGCGCGGAGGTGGTGGGGGGGCGCCGGTATGACGAGCATAGAGGACAGCTGGGCAAGCGGCCATGTGAGCGACCACTCCGCGACATCTGGGAAACCTACTGGCGCGCGGCACGCGCGAATCGGTTGATGTCGCTATTTAAATGCTAATTTTTTTTTTTTTGGAGGTCGGGGATCGTCGGAGCCTCCGGCCCGTAAATGCGCACAAAAGGAGCATTTCGTGTGCACAATAAAGGAGGGAGGAGGTCTCGTCTCTTTTCCGAACATACCGAGGAAAATCTTATTCAGAGCTGCATGACCAACTTTCTCTTTGTGCTGTTAGCACACTTTCCGCAAAAGATCTAACACAGGCGTCACAAGACAACTAAATCCACCCACACCCACCAAATACGCGCAGACTTTTATTATTATTATTATTATTAATATTATTAATAATAATAATAATAATAATAATAATAATAATATTTTATTATTATTATAATATAATTAGCTAATATTGTTCCTGTTGTTGATCTTCGCTGTCAACTTTTTTTTTACATTTATTTATTTATTTATTTATTTATTTATTTTTGCAAATTACGCACAAAGGGAATCTCTTACAAACGAAACAGAAAAAAAAATCGAATCTATTGTTCTCATCCTATAACAGTTTGATATATTAGCAGGTGTCTACTGAATCATATTTATTAATAAGTAAATTCCAGTTTACACATTAATAGGCCTACACTTACTTTATTTTTAAACGTAAGCGCTTTAAATGTAGCAAAAACAATTAAACGTTTACTGAAAAATAGTATTAAAGCTAAAGCCATCAAACTCCAGCGTGTGCTCCCAGCATGTCGGAGTGCAGGCGAAACTTGGCGGATTATTGTATTTGGTGCGCGCGCGTTCGGCTCCAGATGAGGCTGGAAAATGAGCTGAGATAGATGCAGGCGGAGCAGCTGATTCTCTGTGGCCAGATGGCTCCTGAACACAGATTTGCATTCATTTTCGCCTTAATATCTTCCAAAATAGAGGGGCAGCTGCATTTGTTGTCAAATAAGGTTTAAAAGTCCCTTTTTTTAGGAGGGGATCGTTACCTTCGCAATGGGATTGTTGAACTTTTCTCCCCTCCTCCCATCCATCCCCTCTCTAGTCAACAGTATCAGCTTTAAAAGGATTTAAGTTAAAACCCTAATTTGATAATCAGATTGAAATCGCTTTGGTGTGTAATCTGTATGAAAGATACTGTAGATTGCCTTTAGCCAAGCAAAGAGGAACTGTGAGGGAAATAGACGCACGTGTAATAAATATAAAGAAGAAGAAGAAAAAACAAAACATGGGATGCAAAGTGTTTTGCATAACCTAATAAATTATTTGACTAATTAGGCTACATGTGTTGTTACATGCTATTATGACAGGACAATAATAAAAATCGAAATAAGAATTACAGACAAATAAATGACAAAATTTAAGGCATAACAACACCGAGTTATTCATAAATATATATCCTGTTTAATATATTTTATAATACAATTATAAGGCCTACATAATCGCGATTTTTTTATTACACCAAATAAAAAATGATATCAATCACTGCTGCGAATAATAATAATAATAATAATAATAATAATAATAATAATAATAATAATAATAATAATGTTGTTACATAATATAATTTTACTACTTACGTATTAAACTGGACGAGCAGGCAAGTAATGGACTTTTCAGACGAGCAACAGCTTTGATAATTCACTTATCTTTAGCAATAGTCATTAACCCCCAACACCAGCACAAACAGATTGCTCTCTCACTCTCTAAAACACACATCTCTCCTTCTCTTTCTCTCTTTCTCTTCTCCGTCCCCGCATCCCTCCCTCCAGTGCTCTGCGCTCCGGCTCCCCAGATAACTCACATCGGAGTCTCGATTTTCAACCATTCATTAAAATATTAACATCAACACACACCCTACCAAGTGGCAAAAAGGGAAAAGGAACACCTTAAGCTCCCATAGCACAAAACACTGAAATAACCACTGGGCGCGTTATTGTCCTTAAAACGCTCTATTTATTATTAAAAAAAAAAAAAAAAAAAAAAAGGCTCGTGGAGCGCGCGCGAGGGTGGACGCAGCGGATCCCTCGAGCCCTTGCATAGTTTTCAGATGCAATTTTAGCGCGATTTGCACAAAAAAAAAAAACATTCAAAAAAATAATTGCATCGTGGTTTTTCTCAGTATTTATGCGCGACTCGGCACGTGTATAAGGTAATATGTGTGTATGAATAATGTGAGTGTGTTTTGCACACTTCGCTGCCTAACTTACGTTACATCGTTGCGTGCGTTATTCTTCTCCTAACTTCAGCGGCGCATCGCGCTCGTGTGTAGATGATCAGCGCAGCCGTTAACGGGTGGGTGTGTGTGTGTGTGTGTGTGTGTGTGTGTGTGTGTGGTGGTGGTGGTGGTGATGGGGGGGTATTTACTTTTAAAAATCTGCTCCCGTCAAATAGGAAGTGTGATTTGAACATATAATTCAGCCGTTTTATTGATCAGCGTGCTGCATATATGATACTCCAGCTCGCGTGACTTTCATAGCGACACACGGGCCAATTAGGCATCTGAGAAATCCGTCACTGTCATTTGCACGACACGGTGATTGAGCGGATGACAAGGGCCAATAAATGATTTTATTCTGCATGTGAAACCACAACATGCATGAATGCACCTAACCCCAACTGCCCTCCTTATCGGAGCGCGTGCGCAGCTAATAGATAAACGTTTGCACCGCTCATATTTGTGCAATGTTTATTTCCTCCAACGTGCAATCATAGTATTTGATTGAAACTACACGCGTTTTCTCGCATTCAGTTCTAAACCAAGCCACACAACAAACAACAGCTTGAAATGGAACACTGCATGCAGAAGCTCTGCGTGTTGTAAGCTTAGCTCGAGCTCGTTCATGTTATGTGAAAAAAAAAAAAAAAAAGTGAATAGAAAAGTACATCTCGCTGTCTGCTTGGAGTGTGTGTATGTGTGTGTACTCACGCGGTACTTGGGCAACGCCAGCGACCGGAAATGTCAGACCCCTTCTCCTCCATATATGGTCAAAACCCCGCCCACCGCGCGTCATCGCTCTGACAGTACGGATCCCGCGGGTCTAGAGTTTTGGCTCCCGGGAAAGGCTTCAGTCCTAGGGGATAGAGGGCTGAGTTTTGTACGCTTCCATCCATTCCGAGAGACGCTAAAGGCCCCCCTCATCAAGCTCTCTCCCGTGTCCGGGAACACCTCCGCGCTAAATCATAGTTTTTTTCTCGTTTATTTGTCTTTTGGAGCTCGAGCGCGTTGCCAGAAAGTGGTCGATTCAGCAGTGTCCTGAAGCTTTTTTTTTTCCTGTAGGGATGATGACACGAGCCTGAGAGCATCATCACAGCGCTAAGTTACAAGAGATGTTGAAGTGATTTTTTTTTTTAAAAGAAAGAAAGGAGAAAGAAAAAAAAACGAAAAAAAAAAACAACATCCAGGTATTTCGACGACTCCTCCAACGAGATCTTGATCCAAAACAAGCCGCTGAGAGATCTTGACAGAATCCTCCACTCACTAAAATCGTCTATGTCGTGCCAACACAGGACGCGCTGAAGAAGGAGCCGAGACTTGTTGTGAACTGGGCTTGTTTCTATTTTTTTTTTTTTTTCTTTAACAAATCACGACCAAACTCTCACAGAGATCCGCGTGCGTCTTGTGGAGAAACGACGCGTCCTTTTTCCGATTTGCGTTTTGACCTCGTCGGCTGGAGCCGGTTTGCGCGCACGCCGCTTTAATGTTTGGGATTCAGGAGAATATACCGAGAGGGGGAACGACTATGAAAGAGGAGCCGCTGGGCAGCGGCATGAACCCCGTCCGATCATGGATGCACACGGCCGGGGTGGTGGATGCTAACACAGCCGCCCAAAGGTACGTCTGCCAAATCATCCCGATAAAAATCTTTTTTTCATGCATTTCTCAGACCAACCCTAAATCCCCACTTATGCCATGTGTCAATTACGGTCTCCCCGTGCACCTCTCCGCCGCTCATTACATCATATTACTTCTGTTTAAGTGACAAATCAAGAATACACACTCGGTCACTTTCCACCAGCTTAGATGCCTTTTTCCCTAATACTGTATCTATTTCGTGTGTCTATCCCTCCCTCCCCTTGCTCCCTTGCTCCCTCTGTCCCTACTGTTTAACCGACCCCGGTTTGTCATCTTTTTCTCCCGCAGCGGAGTGGGTCTGGCGCGGGCGCATTACGAGAAACAGCCGCCGTCCAACCTGAGGAAGTCCAATTTTTTCCACTTCGTCTTGGCTCTTTACGACAGACAGGGTCAACCCGTCGAGATCGAAAGGACAGCTTTTGTGGACTTTGTGGAAAAGGAGAAAGTAAGCGCCGATTTTTTTTTTTGTTGTTTTTTTTTGGAAATGCCGCGCAAGACGATCTCTTCCCTCTGTCAAGTTCACAGAACTTAAGGGAAACGCACGCGCGTCAAAAAGAGTTCTGATTCGGACGGAGGATCGCCGAAATTTTATTTGACGCATACCTCTCAATAAAAAATACATATCAGTGAAAATTAATCGATGTCATCATTCGATTTTAAATAGTGAATTTAGTGCAATAAATGACGCACTAACGCTTAAAAATGTTAACGCGGTGATTACGATACGGTTTAGTGTCCAAATATTTAACGCCTTAAAAATATTACAACTGAATGATGGATTGAAACATACATAGAGAACGTTTGCTGTATTTTTTTTTATTGGTAAAGTTATTGGACACGTTGTGCGCGTGTCTAAGCGTTGCTACGTACGAAAACAAGACTGTGCAGATATTTGTTCGCATATGCAAAATTGAAACAAATTTTACAAAAACATCAGTCTGATTCCCAACCGTGCTTATTTACAGGAACCAAACAGCGAAAAAACTAACAATGGGATACATTACAAACTACAGCTTTTATACAGCAACGGTAAGTCAGACTTTTTCTTGTTATTGACACTTTTCACAAGAAACGAAGAATAAAAATGATTCTATATTTTTACAATAACATTCTATAATCATAGTAATAACAATATCAATTCTTTTACAGCATGGTTCCTTTTTGTTCAGGATATTGTGTTATAAAAGTTTTAAAACACTTATAAATATTGCAAAAATCTAAGTTGGGTGTTTTTTTGTTTTTTTTTGGACGAGCAAATTTTTGAGCACTTTATCGATGTGTGTTTTTATATGATGCTAAAATTAGAAATTAAAAAAAAAAAAAAAAAAAAAGCTAATCCATGGCGTTTATTAATGAAACATTTCCCACAGGCGTCAGAACAGAACAGGATCTTTATGTACGGTTAATCGATTCCATGACAAAACAGGTAAGAACCTTTTTTTTTTTTTAATCAAAAATAAAAACATAAATTGCTTACCTATTATTAGTGCATGATTTATGTAAGTTTCACTCTTTACCTTTCTCTCCCTCGTGCTGCATGCTTTCTGTTGCTTGATTGATAAAGTTGACACTTTTATTTGATTATTTCTCTGATTTTATTGCAAATTGTTTTTGTTGTGCTAGTGCGGAATAATTTAGTATTATTTATTAACGCCACACTATATATATATAGATAGGAGAGGGGGAAAAGCCGACATGTCTGAGCACGCGCTTTAAACCCCGCGCCAGTGCACGAGAGGGGTATGCAGCAGGGTTCTTGAAAGGCTGCTCGCTAAATGCGTGGGGATAAAACGAGCTCTCATTCTCCCCTCGTTATTATTCAGCTCGTATTTAAGCTCTCCATGCCGTTCATATTTCCTTATGATTTACTGCCTCGGAGACACTCTGATGTATTTGATATGCCACGACTTAAGTTAATCACGGCGCAAAATCCGGCGCGTGAAGTTTGCGAAATGCGAAATGATTCATGCACATAAATGCATTACTTTATAAAGAAACCCGTGATGACAAAAATCAGGTTACAAATCTTTATAACGCGCGTAATCCAAACGAAGAAACATCCATTTTTGATTTCTCACGTGCATATCTTTATACAACACATCTTTTTTTTTTTTTTTTTTTTTTTCTTTCTCCCTGTTTCTTTTCCTTTTGTCTCCTTTTTTTTTTTTCTCTGACATTGTGAATTGTTTGCCTGAGAGGCTGTTACATATTTCATTGTGTTTCTTTTTTGGTTTTGTTTTGTTTTTCTTCTGTCCCCAAGTCCCCACCATTCCTCCTCTTCCCTATGCAGTTGTCCACTTTTGCGTGTCTCTCAAAGCCGTCCAGGTTGGCATCCAGTAATGGAGGGAAAATCGAACGGTACACAGGCAGCCGTGGCTGGCGATCCATTCTGATTCTTTCTCTCTCTCTGTGTGTCTGCTTTCAGCTTGACTTAGGGATCGTGTAAAATAACCAAAAACACTATTTCAGCTTAAAGTTATGGCACGCTAGGTTAACTTAAATGAACCTTTTCATAAAGAGTAAGAAGTGTACAGTAGAGTCGCAAAATCCCAATGTGTGTGTTTCTTTTTTTTTTTCTTTTTTTTTTTCCCCCAAAATTCTAATCCATCCCAGCACTTTCTTTGTTCAACTCCAGAAATGATTAGACATTCTTTCACGCCACGCATGCAAGAATTAATTTTTCAACACTATCAACTTTTTAAAACATTAAAAATGAAGCTGCTTTTTTTTTTTGTGGGAGAGGTGATTTTATTTATTATTCAAAAAACAAAACAAAAAACAAATGTTCTTCTCTTCTGTATCTGATGTTCTGTGCTATTAGTGATGCAGTCAACATGAACGGTTGTCTTGTGTTGCACACCCTTTCCAACACTGCGACACGGTTGCCCCCCCCCCCACGGAGAAAACGCCCATGCTTGATATCATATGGTTCATGACCATTATGTTTCCAGTCCAGGTGACCTATACCACAAAGTGTTACCTCTTTGTCTACATTTGTGTAAATGGGAAAGGACATTGGTTTGGTTCATATATGCTACTTTTAGGACAAAAGTAAAATGCAAAAGGCTTAAAAAAATAAAGAAATAAAAAAAAAAAAAAGCTATGTTAGTAAATTGGACTAGTGACAGGCTCATGTATGATCGGTGTTGGAGCTCGTCTCTCCTGTGTGCATTTAATAGGGAGAAAGTGCTGTTGCTCTCCATTGCTCACTCTCATACCAGGTCACTTGCCCCGTAGGAAAAATCCCAGAGGAAGCCAAGGCTCTGTCCCTTCTGGCGCCTGCAGCCCCGGTGCCCAGTTTGATGCCTGGTGGAGGACTACTGCCCATCCCAAGCCCTGCCCCACTGCAGAATGTAAGCAAACATTTAACAGTACCCCAAATTGATATTTTCTTTTTAATAGCGCTGTGCAATATGGGCAAAGTAATCACATTGCTATTTAAAAAAATTTTTTTCTTTAATGAATATTGCAATTCTGATTTTATTTGCGATTTTGGTAATTGTTTTTGCTTTTTCAAACACCCTACGTTCTCAATGTATTTGGTGCACAAAATATTTTGCTATGAAATAGCATCGTATTAACAGCTTGATTAACCACACTGTAATAAACAAACGACGTAAGGTAAATTAAGCTTAACGAACCTAAATCCCAGTCATAACCAAAAATATACTTCAGAAATGTTTTTTTTTTTTCAGCACTTTAAAAAACATTTTAAACCTGCGCACAAGAACGTTCTAGTATTAAAACGTTGGAGTTTCTGTTCAAACCGGATCGGAAGCTCATAGATCGCGTGTTCTGGTGCTGATTAAACTATTTCCATAACACAGCAGTTGAGTTTGCCGCTGCAGCTCGGGCTCGACTCGCTGAGCGGCGTCTCTTCACAACCTCCAATCATGGGCAACGTGGACCCTTCCAAAATCGACGAGATCCGCCGGACGGTGTATGTCGGCAATCTCAATTCTCAGGTATTCGCCATCGTTATTCGGTTCTGAAGCTGTTTGCCATCTCCAGTGTCCACGTTGTTGTTGTTGTTGTTGTTGTTGTT
>JAOUQX010000043.1:3031246-3042467 GCA_028566295.1 Liobagrus marginatus | reverse complement strand
ACACACTAAGTTATCTGGGATAGACTACAGCGCCCCCTAGACCCTGAACAGGATAAACACTAGATAATGGATGGATGTTATGCTTAAACATTTTGGCATTTTATTTCCAGTAAAGAAAAAAATTAACTAAACATTTAAAACATCGCTTTCCCAAACTTCTCCCTTACACACCTGGCCATACAGGTCTGTGTTGAGCAGCATCAGAGAGCAGGTCAGAGTATGGACGCTGTCTGTAAGCACACATACACAGTTTCATACACTCAAGTATAACAAGTTTTATACTTGATTTTTAATTCACCAAAATATTTAATCGTTAAACCAAATAATGCACAAAATGTCTACCTTCAGAGAGTGTGTGGATTGGGTTGCACTGCAGATATCGGTGTGAGAAGTGAGCCAGGACACGCTCTCTCTCCTGTGTTTCTCCGTTTAGTAGAAATTCTTGTAAAAACGTCCTTTAGTTAAAAATAGATATATAATAAGCACATGGTATCAAATAAAACATCCTATATTCTGTGCTGGTTATTTGACCGATTATATATACACACTGACGAGCCTTTACATTATGAGCATTGACCGGTGAAGTGATAAACAATGATTAACTTTTCATCATGGCGCCTGCTAGTGGAGGGATTTATTACTGTAAGTAGGTGTGATATATATATATTAGCATCAATGTGTTAGGAGCAAAAAAATTGGGCGAGTGTAAGGATAAACCGGAAAACACCGGTGAACCAGTGACCGGGTCGTGGGAGGTTAAGGGTCATTAACCTACGTGAGGAGTGAAGGAGCCCCAACTCACAATTTAAAGGATCTGCTGCTAACATCTTGGTACCAGATACCACATACACACCTTCAGGGGTCTAATGGAGTCCATGCCTCGACGGGTCAGGACTGTTTTAGCAGCAAAAGGGACCACCACAATATTAGGAACACATTATTATTATTAGGACGGTGGTTAGATTATAATCTTATGCCTGAGCGGTGAATATCTTATATTGAAATGTGACCGGCTAATCAGTGCAAACCAACAATTAATGTAGTGCTGTTTTGCTTCTTATATTTATCCACAGGATCTAAAATCGAAAAGCTATATCTGATTTCACAAGTACTCCGGCTATTTCTCGCTATACACAAAGTATTAGCACAACATTTTTAAACAGACACACCGACCATTTCCTTTTATTTATATTCATTGACAACTCATTAGGCAAACTAACCTCAGTGCCTGATCCAAAGTCTGTCCTGTAAAATTAAAGTACCCCAGATACTCCTCAGCGACCATCCTGCTGAATTCATTACTATACAAAGATAAAAATCCAAAATTAGGAGGGGGAGAGAATCAATTAACAATAGACTAATGTCAGATTCGGTTCGTCCACAAGAGTTTGTCATAGAAGCGTGTCGAGCGGCTTCACTGTTCCCATGGTGCATCTGTCGGATATAAAAAAAGAAAAGCTTCTGAACACACAAGGAAATAGCAGCAGAAGAAATTGCTGTCAGGAAAAGCGATCCAACAGCCCCAATAAGGGACCAGACGAGATGTAGAGATAGAGACAGACAGATATAGAAGTATATCTGGAGACTACTAGAATCCTGCTGTTGTATCAAACTCCTCAGTACGAGTACAGTGCGGTCAGTTTTCAATTCATTTTAGTTTCATTTCATCAACACTACTAGATTAATATGCACAATTATAATTAATGTAAGAGGAAATTGTGTGTGTGTGTGTGTGTGTGTGGTGGGATGCAAAAACCTTTTACACTTTTCAGTGTATGCAGAGCTTTTGGTCCCCCACCATTTATTACTTACATTAGATTTATTATATTTTTATTGCAGGAGTTTATCCTTTCGCCCAAACGGTAATTCTGCCAACATACACTTTTATGAATCTTTTATTTTATGACTACAGTTTAAATATTAAACCCTAATAAGTACTGTCCAAAGTATTTATTGTACCCATTAAAATCTTTAGTAACTCAAACCTACACCCAGAGAACTAATTGCATTTGGAATATCAACAACAGTTCATTAAAATGACTGCACGGTATGTAATAAAAAATAATTCCTGAAATATATTATACATGTATGGTGTAATTTTGAGACCCACTGCTTTACAGACTGCGCTCTCACACACACACACACACACACGCACGCACGCACGCACGCGATAACGTAAGAGAATAGATTTATGTACTGTATAGGCCCTTATGACATATGATGCATCAAGTCTTCTATACACTCACTTTTTGCTTAAATGGCGAGCGACATCACACTTCCGAAACCCATCGAGGTTGTAGAGCCGTTTTGCCAGTCGTTTAGCAGCTTCCAGGTCGGCCCGGTTACCGCTGGTAATCGTATCATTGCTTCCCAGTCCCAAACGTTCATTCAGCTCCTGTTCCAAGACCACGTTTGTAGGAAGCCGTGGAGATTTCTCCCTACACACACACACACACACACACACACACACAACCCTGCTTAAATATCCTTATGAGGACTTAACATTGAAAATTGAAAACACCTGCTAATTTGGTGTTCTCACACACACACACTTCCCCATAATGCCAAAACTGTCATATGTTTATATTGATATAGATATCCTAACCCTATATATAAATGATTTCATTAAAACCTAAACGAGTTTATACACTATATACATTTTCCAATTAGGATTTCTAATTTAAACACATATAATGAAAAGTGCACGCAAATGTTACAACCAGACAACCGGTTACCTTTTTATTTTTATTTATTTATTTATTTTAATAAAAAAAAAAAAAAGCCCAGAACTGATCTTAATAAAATTCTGCAAGATGTTCAATCTTTTTTTCAACCTTAGACACAGTTAACTCTCCGGTAAACTCATTCCAAGCAGCACTTTTTAAATCTAGCTGTTTTATCAATGACTCACTCGTTAAATCCACAGAACAAAAACAAACAGCAGCTCCACATCTTTCTTAACGCAAAAACACTCGGTTAAAAAATGTGTAAAGCAAAGAACGACTGCGAACGAGTTATTGGGAGATGAAAAACGAGGTCATGATCTGCATGAATGTATATTTATAAAACATAAATAAATAAATAATTCAATAAATTAGAGAAACAATCAAGGTTGTGAAAAAAAAATCATTATTTTCTGTTTATTGTAGCAAATTTTCTTTAATAAAGAAAGAAATGAATTGCTGCAGAAACTTGGTCCAAAAGTGACTTTAGGGAGTTCATATGAAATTGTTTAAAAAAAAATTTCGTATCCATATATAGAACAGATGTCAAAACATATTTATTTATTTTTTTGTCTGATGTTTAGTTCTTCATGGTGTTCTATTACCGTCCCACTGTTATTTTATTACACCCACATTTTGAATTCAGGCCAACAATCATAAATCTTTTTTTTTTTCTCTATGAAAAGTTATTACAAGTTACACAATGCTGAAAGAGCGTCTTTGTTTACTGGTTTAGGTTCGAGATCTTACCTGCAGCTTGAATGTCGCTGTGCTGGGACGTACTGATCCTCTAAAACTCCGCGCTGCCAACAGAAAACTGGGTTTGTACTTTTTCTCGGGCTCTTTCTAACGCTTTGGCTAACACACACGGCGTTTACGACTCTTCGGTCTCGAGACCCTGCAACTCTTCTCCATCGACTCACACTCATTGTAATCGTCCGTGGACTGGGAACTGCCTTCGATACGCCAAGATGAATTTGACGAGATTTTTACGTGCCGTGTGAACAGCCTCACGTTTCCGTGTCTCCTGCACCGTGGTTTACAGTTCGGTTTGTCCAAATAAAATGACCAATTTGCTTCCTCTATGGGCTTCCTCACATTTCTATCATTCTTCTTGCGGACTGTTGGCTTTGGAATTTGGCCGCTCTTTCATTTCACAGAGTTTCTCTGACGAGCTCGTTTCCCCTCCTTCCCTGCCCTCCCCCACCCTTGGTAAACTTTTGCAGTTCTCTCAAATGACCTCCAAAATGAGGAAAAAAAAAAAAAAAAAAAAAGAAAAGAATATGGGCCTTAAACCCAGTTTCTCTCCCATTAACCCCCTCCCCACCCCCCATGGATCAATTTGCTATGATATACCGACAATTACAATGAATTACTTTGTTTGTTAAATAATTAACCTAAATGCAGTTAAGCACAAATAATGCTCCGTGATGTCCTACTGGAAACAACAGCACACTTTGAGTGTATCGCGCTTTACATAAGATCAGGTCTAACGAGAGACTGACGGCGGGGCGATGAGAGTAGACACCGATTATTAGAGCATTATGTCATCAGTGCGTGCACTTCAAACCGTCGCAGGATGAGTGTGTGTTAGCTATAAAGTGTATTACACTCTCAATACTAATTCTGTTCTTGAAACAGACACATGATTTCTTTTAATACTCATTTTTACACTATTTAGTATGCTGAAGTAGTTTAACGTTCTTATAGTTCAAATTCTAATTCAGATCTTATTTATCACGTACATGCAGAGAAATGTTTTTATTACGCATAGCCCAGCTTATGAATTTGAAGGCTGGGGTCAGAGCGCAGGGTCAGACAGAACGTACGGTGGCCCTGGAGCAACAAGGGCCTTGCTTGCAATAATGGTAGTAGATAAGGCCTTGGACCCAATGTTGGTAGCTTGAACCCCGACGCTCTGATCACTGACCCAGAGCCTTACCACCACCCTAGTCAAGAACCTAGTTATGGACCCTGATTTTCATATGTATTGTGTTATTATTATATATTTGTATACACATATACATTCAAATATATGATATATATATATATATATATATATAGTGCATTGTATTTATATTGCGCTTTTACCTGTAGACTTAAGTTCATGTGGAGCCGAAAATGCATTGAATGTAGGAGCGGATCAACATTTTACGCAAATAAATGCCACCAAACATGCCACGAACCTAAATAGAGGATTGTGAAATTTGGGGAACCACAAGCCTTGATCATGGGAAGTCATGTTTTAATCCAGATTTATTATTTATTAGTAGATCTATGGCAGATGCAGAATGATGAACAAAAGTGCTTGGAGTCTTTATCATGGAATAAATCAGTACAACTCTGTTAGATCACAAACTATCTCTCTCTTGGTCTCTCTCTCTGTGTCTCTCACACACACACTACAGCACATTTACTTTAAATACTGCATGTAGCGTGTAACATTTTTTGTGTGCATTTTTCTGCCACCTCGTGGTTGCTCTAGAGCACAACATGTTAGGACCCACCGCTGAGTATTACATTCTAGTTCATATCTGAGCCTATTTATTAAAAAATAATAATACAAAGAAGGAAATTAGGCGCTGATGCATACCTGGACAAGACACCGACACTAAAACTACTTTAAAGGCCACCAAGCTGCTTTAGGGCATTTTAACAAATTAAAGTGTCTGGGACACTTAAAATCTTGCAGTTATTTAAAGGATATTTACATTTTTATCAGCTAAAAGATCAAACATTTTACAAATACTCTAGGAAGGACTGTTTCATAAGTGTTTTTGATTACAGTATGTAAGTAAACGTTTATATGCAAAAAGTCATAGGACCCACAGGAAAGTTGTTCATTCAGAGCATCAGCAATGTGCATTAACCTTCATCTCACATTCATACACACCTTAGCACAAACACTTGCACATGCATACACACACAGTCTAACAACGAAGCCTGTCTCATTGACCTGAACGCTTTCATTATCATTAATAATAATAATAATAATAATAATGAATTATATTATTCATTGTTACTTGACCAGAACCATTGTGCTGTAAAGGGTAGCTTAGAAGTATTGACCACAAATACCCCTACATTATTATAACAAGCACCGACACAAAACCGGAACAAGTATAAAGCGACCATGCAATCACAAGCAGCATTAAGGTTATGACAAGAAGACAATTCTGTTTCTGGAAATAAATCTACACTTTAAAATTATTTTAAATACATGACCCTCTAAACCGAGTACCAGAGGTTTCAGTATTTATATGTATTACCAGCTCAGGATCAGCAGCAATAGTACCAGTTACTGATAGCATATTGCATCATCCAACAGAGTAAATACACACAAATAAATGCTCAAAACTCTTTACATTATTATGGGATGTAGGGGCAGCATTCCTATAACGTTAGTTGTTTAGTCATATGACTAAAAAAAGTCACCATGTGGATTCTTTATGTTGTAGATGTATGTAACTATAGTGCTGTGAAGAACTGCTCTACGGCTTAAGTGTGTGTGTGTATTATACCTGGGCAGTATGAACACATTTTCAGTGGTCCATGTGTGTCCGGCTGACCTGTCGTCTGAGCCGCTGCTGAGCCGTTCACTGGACGGTGCCCTCGTGGCATCAGTGTCCCCCGTAATGGTCAGAATTGATGCAGACGCACTGGGAATCTCGGCATGTGCAAGCGGGGCAAAGCTAAGCTCTACGATCTGCCGTGCACTGTGATACATCTGAGCCTTCACGTGTGGCGTCAGGGTCGGGAGGTCAAACGTCAGCATGGTCTGAGAGTTGGAGGTCAGGAGCTCCAGGCTGTCCAGGCTGTTGTAGGAGGTTCCTTTAGCTCGCTGGGACTCCAGGATGCTTTCAAAATGGTGACTAAAAGTGTCCATCTTGTCACCCATAGTTTGGGGTGGACCTCGTATTAGAACAGGTGATTTCAGGGCTGGGTGATGGTTATTAAAACAGGGCCTAGAAAAAATAGATAGTAATGGGAACATAATTATATGAAATTATTTTAACTGTAATTCCTGATGTAAGGTGTGTATCATTCATACATGCTTTCATAATAGAGTAAACTTTAATGACACCTCTTGAACAACATGCTAAGTATCTCCTCCACGTCCTGCTCTTGACTGGCCTGCAGCCTCCTTTTATCACACTGCGTGCGAACACTCGCCCAGCTGGCCACATCTTCATCTTCCTCCTCCTCTTTATCCTCCTCCGCTCTTCTCTGCCCTGCAGTTTCTCCCAGTGGGCTGCTCCCTGTACCCGAGGTGCCCATCACGCTACGGTTGCTCCCAAACGCTGAGTCAGAGTCGTCTTTGTCCGCGAGCAGCACCTCGTCAATGTCGGTCTCCCAATAACACCGTAGAGGAACGGCATCTAGATCCGTCTCGGAGTACTTCAGGGTCTGACGAATTATGCCTGTTTTGGGGGAGGTGCCTGGAGCAGCAGGGGGAGGAGTCACAAGCTCGACCTCAACACGCTGTACGTCATGATTGGCTCGGAGTGCAACTTCCTCCAGTGGTAGGTAACTGGGTGGGGTTGGGGTGGACTGACAGCTAGGAGGTACAGTACACAGGTCTGGGACATGAAGGTAGAAGAATGGAAAGAACACCTTTAGTGAATTACAGCACCCTAATGAACTGTCTTAACTGAGTCAACTCTATTAAACTCGTGTGCTCTACATGCTTGTGTCAACAGTACATCCACGATCAGGTAACTATAATGTCTGCCTGCCTGTCTGCCTGCCTGTCTGCCTGCCTGTCTGCCTGTCTGTCTGCCTGTCTGCCTGTCTGCCTGTCTGCCTGTCTGCCTGTCTGCGAAAAAACCAATGCTTAACCCTATGCGCTCAGTTAATACAGATTAGCTCGGGTCTTAAATGGTGAAAGCTAACATTAGCCCAGTTAGGTACCAAAACAAAATGAACGCCATAAGTTATGGACAACGCTTTTCTGTAGAGGTGTAAAATATTTTCCATTACACTGGAATTTCACATATTGTCCAACAATTCTGTTCCAAAATTAGTCAAGTAAGTTAATCTCATAAATGGTGATAAATAGCCAATAACTCTGACATTTCTCTCTCTCTCTCTCCATCTTGATAATAACAGCCTTCTTTGTTATATGTGGTGACTTTACTGAAGCTAGATGAAGTGACCAAGGGATGGACAGCTCACTCACTCTTTTCTTGTTCACTGGAGACGGTATCAGTTTTGGTGCCAAACAAGAACTCCCATTTGGCTCGAGCAATCTTCTGGGAATGCAGTGATGGCCCCAGTACAGCTGAGCCACTATCAGACTGTGACACACACAAATTATGCTTATACACCCTGTTTAGTGACAGTACAATTGTATTCAAAAAGAAAATACACTTTAATTTAATTGCCATTGGTTCCGTTAATCTCTGAGGCAGATGAAAGTGTATGAAAAGTGTGACAGTGGATGTTGAACATCTTTAATTTGGGTGAGTATATAAATATAAAAGTTCAAAAGAATTGTACAACTCATTTGAGAAATTATTTCTTTATTTATCTTTATTAAAAATATTTATTTATCCTTATTATTTACATTTCTTTAATTTGTTTCTATAGTTTCTATGTAAAAACCCTACCACAGAGTCTTTCCTTTGTGCCTTTTAGAAAGTAAGAATCTATTTCTATTTAAAGAACTGCCCCCCCAAACCCAACCCAATGGTCTATGCACAGGGTCAGCCTTAACATGATGCCAACATCACAGCCTTGTCTTACCTGTATACCTAGGCTGGCATGTTCTGTCTGGTTACTGTTACTGCTGGATTCAGGTGAGAGACACTCATGATCTCCCAAACTCCCTGTGATCCCACTGGAGCTTGGAGATGAAGTTGGCACACCGTTCGGCTCCACCTCTGCCCTTTCGTCGTTGTCTTCATCCAGCTCGACAGGGCCAAGTAGCAAAGTCTGTCTGCGTTTCCATTCTGCCTGCTTCTGTTTCTGAGTCAATGTGACCATCTTTTGCCCTGATGGCAGATCTGTGCCCACTGCCAACACTGCTCCTGTCTTGCTCTCTGCTGATTCCTGAAGTGTCTCCATTTCATTTCCATTGTTCTCCCGCCACCTTTGCATAAAGGTCCAGCTAACTGGCGCTTCCTCGATATGCTGCCCAATAAGAAGCCGCCTAGAGATCTCTACACTATCAGATGGCGGTTCATCCATGGTCTTACTGTGCCCTGGTGGGTACAGATCCCAGGCATCCTGATAGTTCCAGACTTCTCCTGTGTACTGTGGAAGTCTCCTTCTATGGAGTGTGGGACTATCTGAACTTGACAAGTCACCCCAAAGCAAACGAGGGTCCCGTAACGGAGAGTCCTTGTCTCCTTTCGACAGCCATGGACGCTCTGCATGTGAGCTAAGAGCCGAGGAGTCAGAGGCCTCTCTTAAGGGGATTGGACTGCAGAAATAATTGGTTTTCACACCTCTTTCAGGGCTATGATTGGCTAACGACTCTGTTGCTTGTGAGCAAAGCAAAGACCCATTTGTTACAGGATCAGAATGCATCCCATATAAAGGAATGTTCATTTTCATAGGCAGATTCCGATGTTGTGAGGGGTAATTTTGAGATTGTTTGGAGCTGTCTAACTCACTCTCGATTCCAAAAACATTGCGAGCAGGTGACTTTCGGAGATCATCAAAAATAACTGATATTTTGGTGGCTTCCTCTGCAAGCCTACGTGCTACCTCTGGACTGTTTAGTGCTGAGGATGTATTGCTGCCACTGAGCTGATTTAAACCTTCAGAATGTGCATTGTTGTTTAACAAATTGCCCTTCTGACCTGAGACAGGACTTCCACTCACTCCACTGGATGTGCCTTCATGAGATAGCTGGTGTAGGTTTGGGTCTTGCTGAACCCTGGAGCTGGAGATTTGCTCTAAGGGTAGATTGGAGTGTCCTGGATGAGATGCCAAACAGTGTGAGGCTGGGATACTAGATGGACCATCTGACCTGCTGGAATCATAGTTGTGTAAATAAGTGTCATGACCAGAAGATCCTGCCAATGACGGACATTGCATTTGCTGGTTTTGTTTATGCCCAGGACTCCAGTCTGTCCCCTGGGCAAATTTAGACCTTAGTTGGGGTGACCCAAAGTCCTCCAGGGCCCTTTGGGTGGCTGCTCGACCCAATGTGACTCCACAGCATACACTGACTTGGTTCAGGGTACCCGAGCATGCCTGCTGGTGAAAAGGACTATTATTGCTGTTGGTGCCTGAGGGGGTGGAGAAGGCCAAGTCATTTTTATGTGGCTGACTGGCATCTCTTTGCATCCTCAAGAGGTTGTGTGGACCATCCAGTTGTTGCACATTTGCCTTCTCAATGTAGCTGAAGGTCACTACAGAAGTTTGACCAGGCTCTAATGGTCGAGTGGAACAGTGAGGTTGCTGGGAACTTCGAGAAGGTGTCCCTGGGCCAGAGATAGCCCCCAAAGCTAAGGCAGAGGATGAGCGGTGCTGTTCCACATTTTTACTAGCCATGCTATGACTCTGAGCAGTGCCCCCACACGGAATCAGTTGCTCTGGAGGGAAAACTTGGGTAGGTGTGGATAGTGGGGAACGTTTATGCGTAGGATGTGAATGAAGGGCTTTGGATGGAGGAGTGGATGTGAAGCACTTCTGCATTGCTCAGGCCATAGAGCTAAGATCCGATGCTGCCTTGTATAATTGTTCGGTCAAAGTCTCAACTGGTCAGTCTTGGTAATGTCCGGTGCCATTATGCAGTGAAGATGACTACGTTTACATCACAGCATGGTGTTAAACACGGCATCGAATTCTTTCTTTCCCATCTTTAAAGCCATTTGCATAGAAGTCTAAGTGTGCTGAGATAATCAAATCCATACTCTACATATACTGAATCTATTCATATTCTGAAAGAGAAACAGTGAACAAGAGAAATCATATTTTAGTTACACAGATATGAATTATATATTACGTATATATATAAATAATGAATTATTATGCATCTAAAACACTACATAAGAAGTACAATAAAACACATTAAATGCACTCTGAGTAGTACTTCTAATACAGTACCTTTATCTGTATATGGATTAAATATATTCAAATTTATTTGTATATGGATACCATTTATGGAGTGGTATAGATCAGACGGGTGCTTATTTGCTTGTTTAACTAAATATGCCTCCAAAAACAAAAAGGAATAAACCCAGACGTAAAACTGCCAGTTTTGTCCATACATTCCAGTCTGCGAATTCCAGCTCTGACGGTTTCAAAAGCTCACTTACATCAAAGTTTATAGTTGGTCTCAAATTTGGATGTGTATGGTTTTGTTGTGTGTTATTTTTTAATCCAGATTAATATAAACTTTTATTCAATCCCAGTTATTTTTATGTTTGCACCTGCCAGTGATATAATTCAGTTGGTTCAGTACAATGACCAGACTGACTGCAAAAACGCAGACACCGCGTTCATCATCTCAGAGCACGAAGTAAGAACAGCCTTCAGGAGAGTAA
>JAOUQX010000043.1:2231171-2243118 GCA_028566295.1 Liobagrus marginatus | reverse complement strand
CCTAACTCACACACTAAGTTATCTGGGATAGACTCCAGCGCCCCCACGACCCTGAACAGGAAAAACGCTAGATAATGAATGAAAGTCGAATACCATAACTGAAGTTCACCCAAATTATTAGATCTTTATCCGTCACATCAACTTAATATAATGAGGGTCAGAGCTCAGGGTCAGCGATAACACATTGATCTTGCTCAAAAACACAGATCTTCCGATCAACAACCTTAAATGATGGGGATACGTTTCGATTTATTTCCTAATCTTTACTTTAATCTATTTGCAAGGATTAATGTTTAATTTGAGTTTAACTAACTCAGCTAACTAAATCCCTTCCTGGAGAAGTGTGATATTGTCACACATTAAACCCCATACTGTGAGTAAGTTACAGACTAGCGCTGTGCTGTAGCAAAATGGACATGGACCAAAATATGATTCAGAATATTTATTTTCAACTTTATTAAAAAAAAAAAAAAAAAAAAAAAAGACAAAGAAGTTTAATTGTTAGAACTTTACTTTCAATTGAGATACATGTAAAAGAGCAAATATAGATTTTAAACAGAAAATAATGCATAAACTTTTATTATTATATGATATGCTTAGACCAGATTGGCAAACATATTGATGGTATTTGTTTCGATTTTTCGTAAACACCCAAAGAATAAATGCATAAATGTTTTAAAAAATTTTCTTAAAAATGGTTTGACCATTAAAAAAACACCTCCACGTTGTCAAGGGAATGTTTTAATGTTTACTAAAAATAATCAAATTTCCAAAATCCAATGCCATATAACTAAAAAATAAAGCTCATTAGTGAGAGACAGAACCTTTCTTTTTAAGCGTGTAATGCAGTGAATGGATGTACAGTAGAACAGATACTGTATAATGTAGGTGATGCTTCCAACACCAAAGCGGAGACACGTAGAACATAGCCGATGGCGTATTCCCATCACTCCCATCACTCTACATGCTGTATATCAACCCCTGCAGGGTACAAAGCAGCACTGCTCCCAACATCCTTGATAGCAGGTATGAGGCCATTACAGGACCGCTCATGCAGCGAGACGGTAGGAAGCCGGGTTACGATTGATTCCTCCTTGGTGTCCCACATGTGGTGGCATTAAAGACTTTATGTACAGTACTTAGAGTTGAGACGTGGCATCATACAGTATATACGACGGTACAGAGGAAGTCAGGAGATGCTCAGAGAACAGGAATACGTCCTTCAGGTTCAAACCCAACATGAGATTGTAAAACCTTAGGGCTCAGTATTAACATCGCTGGATCTGATTAGATAGATTTTCGGACGAATAAAAATCACATCCTGCCAAGTGCCTACAAAATGCGGTCATCATCATCTCAATTAGTGAATTAAAGTTAGACAGCCATTAATAAATAAGGCCATTTATTATTTTTAACCCAAAAAGCACCGTGTTAAAATGTCTAATCGCTGTAGGATGTGCATAAATCATTTTATAACTACCCATAACTATATCTGTGCATTTAAAAGGATGGCTCAGCAAACACTGCGCTATAAATTATTCGTGTTTGTGGAGCTTTGGTGCAATTTTTCCTTGAGTTTGACGGCTTCTTGTCAGCAGCATATTGTGGCTCTGTTAAAGAAGCTAGCCATGCGAGTCAATGGAAAACACACAACCTTCAAATGATTCTTCCCTCAACTTACTGTGTGTGCAATGCACTTCCTTGTCAGAGAGACATTCACGAGTAACCATTAATCCAAAAAGTTGCAATAAAATATTCTGGGCAAGCCAAGGCCATTCTGAAATGAGGATTCTCATTCATTGGGAATTGGAACCAGTCGTCCAACAGCATGTGTGGTCCGTCCGTTATGTTGATTTTCCTCCTCATTCTGCTTGACTGGTGTTCGTTAAACAGCTGCATCGATGCGCAGATGATGTCAAATGTTCCATACTTACATACATAGGGAAAGAAAATGAGTTACACAAGATAACTTTCACAGCTGAACTGTAAGTTGCGTTTCCCAAGCTTTCGCAAAAACACAGTTTTTTTTTTGTTGTTTGCCAAGAATTGCCATCTTCACTAAATAATGCTTGAGGCGTTTAAACGCAGAGCTTCATGAACACATCTTTATCAGTAAGTGCACAATCACAGTGGCAAACCAAGCTAGGCCAAACCATGACTCACCATGGTCTGGCTTAAGCCAGCATAGCCTTCTTATACTTATGTGCACATTTTGTATTAATTTTTTAGATTTAGATCCTAGTTATCACACACACATACATGCAGTGAAATGTTTTTATTCCGCATAACCCAGCTTATGAATTTTAACACTGAGGTCAGAGCGCAGGGTCAGCCCGAACGAACGGCGCAAGTGAGGTTAAGGGTCTTGCTCAAGGACCCAATGATGGTAGCTTGCCTGGTGTGAGGCTTGAATGCCCGACCCTCTGATCACTGACCCAGAGCCTTTTACCATCGAGCCACCACACCCGCACACACTTCAGTTGTGTACACGGGTGTGTCCAGTTAGGTGTTGTGAAATGTGAACGTGATTGTGAGTGAGTGTGTTGTGTGTGTAGCACAGTGGCATGTAAGAATGTGACACAGTTTGTAGCGCCATCAGGCGGATGTCCAGGCCACAGTCCTTGGGCGTGACACACATCTGCAGTATGGGTCACATGGGCATGAGAAATGGCCTTCCTTGTTTTGCATACGGCTACAATATGGAATGAAGCGGATAAAGTATTGCATATTTTCCGAGATGTCTTAGCACTAATTTTATTAATGTGTTATTCGCGGTTTTAAGCTCTCCATATGTGTAGCTGACCGAAGAAGCGCTTCGGAGGAAGGTCCCAAGGTCATCATTTCACATCCTTTGGAAACGTTTGAGTTACTGCTATGGACTGCAACCCCCAAACCAGATGTTTTCGATGGCAAGATCACTCAAAAAATCACTTCAAATATTCTCTTCTGTATGATAGATGAAAAATGTTTGAAGTTGTTTGGAACGGCGATTGCAGACATTGTTGGCTGTCTGAGGTTCTTTTATCCGGGCGGAATCACCCGGGCTGAGTTTAAAAGACAAAGCAAGATTTGTACAATGTGTGCTACATGCTAGCATTTTCTGGATCATCTGCAATCTGTACACTCGTGACTTGTTGCATGCTTTCAGGCCACGTTTCGACGCCGAGGCAAATTAAGTGACACGTACTGTAGTAAATCTTCAGGCCAATAACTGAAATATAGCGTTATTGGCTACCTTTTTGGCTTGTCGCTAGACACACATAAAATATGAAGAGCAACATTTGGGAAATGAAAATGGGGTCCACAAAAGCATGATTCATAGTCGAGAGATGGGGAGAATAAAACTCAGCTTGTGTAGCAGTTTGGAAAGAGCCATTACAGAGGTGAGAAATATAAACTGAAGGATTGGATGAAGTCCCAATAAACAGGTGCTTTTGGATTTGCTCATCCATGATAAGTGGTGTAGTTAAAGTTAAAATGGTTGGTTTATTGCTTGGGTAAAAATAATTCCAGCTGAATGTCTGGACGTGGCAGATGAAGACGTTATTTCGAATGAACAGATAATGTCGATATAAATAGCAGGTGTGTATACCAATGTCAATAATAATGTAAATAGCAATAGTGTCTTCATAGGACGTCGTGTAAAGACTAAAGGGTGTGTATCAGGTTGTAGATCCAAAAGGACACTTTTATGTAGGTTAGATAGCAGATAGAAAGCTCAGAAAGCAAACATTAATGCAAATTAGGCAACGCGTTTCCAGTATCCTTAGGCAGGGCCTGATCAGAATCTCAGCAGCTCTCAACGAGACGGCTAGTTAAATGAGGTTTTGGGAATTTAAATTTGTTAAAAAAAAATGTAGACAGGTACAAAGAAAAATCCTCCACGTTACACCTAAATGACAATGCTGCCATTTCTACCACTGGCGTTTTCCATCCATTCTTTATTGGTGCCAGGGAAGTGCTAGCACAGGGTTTAAGGTGTTGGCCTGATGATTAGAAGATCGTCGGTTCAATTCCCAGCACCACCAAGTTGCAACTGCTGGGCCTCTGAGCAAAGCCCTTAATTGCTCAGTTAGGAAAATAAATAAATAAATAAATGTAACTCGCTCTGAATAACCCTTCACATACGGTATTCATGCGGAGCTTGACGTATATCCTAGAAGACGTTAGACGCCATGCCCACACAGTGTCCCATGACTAAATGCTGGATGCATATCAATGCCAAACAAACTGAAAATGCTTTCTGGATTTTTAAAGTCAATCTGATTGGTTGGATTGTATTGGATTTAAACGTAAATCAATAAAAGCTGATGTGGAGTCCAGATTTTTACGTCAGTCCGAAGCCCTGGATCTGCAAGAGTATGGGCATAATGGATTGGGTGCCAACCCAACGCAGGGCACAATTAAATACACACTCAGTATGACGCCAGTTAGACTACAATGAAGATGTTTTGACTGTGGAAGGAAACCAAAGTACCCAGAGGAATCCCTAAAAGCATTTGCAGAACAAGTCCATGCACAAAGGAAAAAGACAGAAACATGAATCTAACCACCGACCATGGAGATTTAGAGCAAGCGTCCTAACCACTAAGCTCACCGTGCACCCCTCCCCTCCCCTCCCCTCCCTGCGGTTCCTCATATTTAATTTTAAAAACGTACATTTCAGAGATTTAGATTGGTGCACAGATACACACAGTGCTATTGCATTACACCTTTACTGGATGCCTTGAACCAACTATTTAATACTCACTCAAACATTTCGCAGCTCGACTGATCTTCCAAAATATGGCCCTCATTAGAGCGGATTAGGTCAGACGGCAAATGCCAGTGGTCTTGATTTACTAGTTGCATGGAAGGTATTTGGAATTTGTCAAGTCTAATTTTCAGTGTATTTCATTGAATGTAATTCTTTTACAAACTGCAACTCAGAGCAGACGTGGTCCCATAAACGCTGCCTTGTTTTCTAGTCGTTCTGACCGTGTGGCTGAGAGAGAGTGTTGTAATGAGCTGAAAAGCTTTAAACACATTCTACAGGGACTCCGATCACTGGCAAAGATCAAGCAGTGTTCACTTTAATAAGTGCTGTTCTGGAAATAAAGGGACAATAACGAGTGCTCGCATTGACGTCAACTTAACCATGACCTCAGCCGATAACTGCATGGGGGCATTGTGATGGTTGGCATATAAATCATGAAGCCTGGCTTAAATGTGACTAGTGAGGCAGAAGATTGACATGGTTAGTGCTGCTTCTAGTTATCTAGTTATGTTAGCAATTCTTGCTAACGTCTAACAGATTTAGTCATGTGCAATACCATGTTTTGGGAAGTGTCCACTGGGAAGTGGTAGCTCAGTGGTTAAGGTGTTGGACTGCTGCTGTGAAGACTGGGGTTCAATTCCCAGCACCACCACACTTCTGTTGTTGGGCCACTGAGCATGGCCCTTAACCCTCAACTGCTCAGTGTAAATAAAAGTAATGAAAGAAGCTTTGTCTGGGACAATTCCCTGCCAGACCACCAGGGGCAATCATGTTCATATATACAGTAGAACCCCAATTCACAACTTCCTGAAGGCTGTTTGTCATCGGAAATGTTTACAAACTGAAACTATTTTTCCCATAAGTATAATGTAAAACGGACTAATTCGTTCCCAGACCCCAGATTTAAACGTTTACGACAGCGCTTATGTCAGTTTAAGTACAGTTCAAGTTTATAACACAAAACCAATAGAAATCATTCAATCTAACATAAAATGTGTCTAAATTATGCTCATGTGCATGTTATATACAACCCCATTAAGTGTAACGGCAGTACCGGACTCCGCCCTGTAGAGGGAGCACGCACCTGAACAATGGACACAATTCACTGCCACATCACTTCCTGTCACTGCACTTCCTGTCTTTGCACTTCCTGTTTGTTCACTATAAAAACCATGTGTTAGTCATTGTTCAGGGCAAAGTGTTGTTTTTGTCAATCGGTGTGTGTTTGTACCACGTTACGTTATGTCAAGTCTTGTTCATGTCAAGTTCGTTAGATTCATGTAAGTCTATTGTTTGTTTACTAGCCTTTGCTAGTTGTTTTGTTTGGTAGCTTAGCCACAAAGTGTTGGTAGCTTTAGCCACATTAGCATTCTTGAGTTTGTTTGTGGAACCACTGCCTGCTGTTTGCCTGGTTTAAATAAACACCTCCTGCATTTGGATCCTACCTTCTGCCTCCAAACTTACATTAAGTCACCTTAAGTCAGCTGTCATTGTCCATGTGTCTTATTTTATACCACATCTTTAATTCTGTACTTGTTTTTGTGTTGTTGGTTTCTATGTCTAAATACTTCTGCACTTGAATTCACTTTCAGCCCTAACCCTATTACCAGACATCCCTATGAGTGTTACGCTTTTTACAATAACCCTAGCCCATACGTCAAACTGGATAAAACCGCATTGAGATAAATATGTCTATTTTTTTATCCATTAAAACATTCTAATTCTTTTTCTTCAATCTCCGACAGAACCGACATGACTGAAAGGACCGGGCAATGTCACCAGGAGACACATGGTTCCCTTATATTCCCAGCATCCATGCGTGACTTCAGTACTTTATTATAGTGAGGCAATGACATATTGTACAATAACAAAAAAAATTGCCTTGCGACCGTTTAAATCCTTTTTTTTTTTTTCTTAAATCCGTTCCAATATGTCGCCTGGCTCACACCTCACTTGATCAAAATCAATATGCAGACATTCTGTCTCAAAGTCTTATAGCAGTTGTGCGTCTCGTCTCGTCTCTTCTGTTCTGTTCACTTTCTCTCACTTCATTTTTGCCTTGATTTTACCCGAGATTCAGTCCTGAAATGGATAGATTTGTTTTCCAGACTCATCAGTATACATGGAGGAGACTGAAGCATAGGCATGTTTGAGCTATCTGCTAGAGCGATGGCTTTTAAAGCAGATGGAGGGATCAGGGCTCATTTTTTTCTATATGACTGTTTCCCTGACAGTGAGATAGGGAAAAAGGGTGATTGTGAATCCATATTGAGTGAAATGTCTTTTTTTAAATATGTCTAAAAGATAGGAGAACTAATGTCAGCTCTTTGTAAAGTTTGCCAAAAGCTGCATGGTACATTTTTCATGTCCGATTTAGACGATCAGAAGATGTATGTATGTACTGTTATAACGGAAAGAGAGCGAGTTCATCTGAATTGCTGGATCTTAAATTATACGTTGCTCTATGTGTCATAAGACTTGTCTCTATGAGGGTAAATTGTTGCATTATGGATATAACATTCATCACAGAAGAAGGTGTGTATTTGCTGAGGAGGATTCATTCTGACCTATTTATGGCAAAATCTAAAGGCATAATTTATAAGCTGCATGTGTTAGCATCGTGGGACTTTTGGATACATTACTGGTCCAATAATGCAAAATTAAGGAATTTTTTTTCCGTTCAATTCACAATTCTTTTAAAAAGCCCCACTCAAATCAACATGTCATCGGACAAAGATGTAAAATATACTGGAAGATCTGGACAGAATAAATCTTCACAAAACTGAAAAAGTCCTCGCAATTTTTAGAGTTAGACTAGTGGGAAAAATTGCCAGTTTCATCTTTCCTGGTCTTTTCACTTTTTCAGCATAAAGCCTCCCACAGCGCAAATGAGGCTTGAGTGAAAACCAGCTGGTCAGGATGAGACGTCGTATTTTCAAATACTGCTCCAAGCAAAGGCTTATTTTTTTTCCAGATATAGCTAAAAAAAAAAACATGTCAGAGCGCTTGACATTATGCGGTAAGTATATATGATGACAGCGTCTACACCCAACACTGTGCCAGTGTTCACAGTTTATTCAGACTGAAACTGAAACCGTGAGGTTCTGAGTGACTGTGGAATTAATAGGACATGTGTGGAAGGAAAATTGTTTTATTCCATAGATTTTAAGTTTGGTTTAAAAATCGAATACACACCGTTTCCCTTTTATTCCTAATATGTAGCTGATCTTCCAAGATGTTTGCTACATCTGATCGATCGTTGTCAAAATGTCGTAGAACACCAAAAATTCTTTGGTATGCTGTAATAGGAAAATGATCAACAACAGGATGATGTGTTGCTACCCAATGCCAAGCGAAGAGGTTAGAGTTACCATCCATCCATCCCACCACAGGTTATTTTCTTATAACAGAACAAGTGTTTTGATCCTTCAAACAGTTTTCCCCATTTACATCCCAATTTGGTCCCACAATTCAGTCACCTCGCCCAAATATTTCAACAGCTACTGGCTGGGGAGGGTTTATTTAAGAAGCATTTC
This sequence comes from Liobagrus marginatus, assembly GCA_028566295.1. NCBI lineage: Eukaryota > Metazoa > Chordata > Actinopteri > Siluriformes > Amblycipitidae > Liobagrus > Liobagrus marginatus. The sequence goes on along the minus strand of JAOUQX010000043.1, from coordinate 2,234,826 downwards.
TTTCTTTCTTTCTTTCTTTCTTTCTTTCTTTCTTTCTTTCTTTCTTTCTTTCTTTCATATGTACATTATAGCATAGTGAAATTCTTTTCTTTGTATCTTAGCAAGCTGGGGTCAAGGTGTAAGGTCAGCCATGATACAGCACCCCTGAAGCAGAGAGGGTTAACGGCCTTGGTCAAGTGCCCAACAGGGGCAGATTGGAAGTGGTAGGGCTTTAACCCCAATCCTTCAAGCAACAATCCAGCACCCTAACCTTTTGAGCTACCACTGTTCAATGATTTCAAGTTTTTTTTGCACAAAAAACATTTTTGGTCAGCCAGTGCATGCGGCACCCCTGGAGTAGGTAGGGTTAAGGGCCTTGCTCAAGAGCCCAAAAATGGTAGCTTGGAAGTTCAAATTCTGGGACCCCGGATCTTTGATGAGTTACCCAGTGTCTTTATTGTTGAGCCATCACATCCCTTGATGTAAACAATTCTGATGTATCATCAGACATGGATGAACCCAGACGATGAGAATATTTGGATAACTTATTGTATAAGTACTTTGATTTTAGAAGCCTACAAGTGTTGCTTTTTTTCTTTTGGATGTTCCCCGTTCGGGGGGTTCCCCCAGAAGATATTTGATTTGGCTTTACAGTTTTTTTTCGGGATTCCCTTCCTGACAAAACCTTCCCATCTTATCTACGTTTGGGACCTGCACTGAGAGTCCCAATTTGGGACTAGGTTGGTTCCCTGGCTGAGAATCGAACCCATATTATGGCAGTGCGAGACTGAGATGTTTAGCTACTGGATTAGAAACATACAAATGTATCATATATTTAACCGGTCAATGGTGTGTTATTATAAAAATGAATAGATAACTAAAAATCCACAATTGGGTTTTGTTGTTTACCAATCAATTATGTTCCATGTCTAAAGCAGAGCTGCCTTCAGAATGGTATCGAGTGCTGATTTTGCACATGACCAGCAGGAGAATTGCTTATTGATTCCACACTGAGCTTAAGGACAACTTACTCGGTCCACATGCTTCGCCAAAAGGCAGCACATGTTCCTCACTTTGCACACCGTCTCAAAAAGCATCACAATCTGATATAAAGCATGCAAAACACTTCTAGTGGTAAGAAAGCATAACAAATTCAGTTGTATTTACTAAACAAAAAAAAAAAGGCATGATGAGAGATAAATGAAAAATATGGATATTATTCATCCACAACATTTGTGGATTAGTCACAGCCCTTAAGTAGAACCATCTCTCTAGTGTATACCACGTGTAGGCTGTATACGGTTCTGCGGTGGTGAAAGGAGACGGAATGCTTTCCACTCATTGAATAATGGACGACCGTCGCATGTTTAAATCGAGAATTATGGGAATTTAATTTGTTTCTTATGGCGAGTGAAACAATAACTGGACAGCCAGGTATGTAGCCAAAGAGCACATAATATACCAATGGGGGACTTTCAGTCAATGTGTTTATTAAGAATTCCACTAAGAAAATGATCTAAAACTAAGAGCATTACAATAACATTGAAAGATATTATAAATATAAGATCAAATGTATATTCTGGCACTTACGAGAGTTAATGCTGTGCAGTTTACTATAAGTTTTTAAGCTAAATGTTCACAAGCTAACGCAAACTATTGAACAAAAGCAAACTAGACGGAGAAAGAAATCCGGGAGGTAAAGGCAAATTAGCGAACACACAAGCTGTAAAGTGGAGGCAGACCAGGTAGGATCCATGTGTAGGGTCTTTATTCAACAAACTGAGGTTTCAGAAGCAATGACAAAACATAGGCAGAAGTGCTACTGTGGCTAACGCTAGATACTAGGTGAGTTACAGGTGATGTGGTACTAGACGCAAACAAAACAACAACTAGGTTAATACGGGTTGGTAAAGTCGACAAACTAACAATACTTCGCCCAGAACAAAGGAAACACATGGCTTAAATACCTAGAAACAGAAAGTGACAAGACAGGAACTAGTGAAACAGGAAGTGCACAGAGTTCATAGTTCAGGTGAGAGCTCCCTCTACTGGAGGGAGTCCGGAACCGACGTTACACAAGCAAACTGTGCACCAGGAAAAAGTAAAGTTTAAAGTTAGGTTTATTGGTCACATGCACAACATACAGTGAAATGTTCATATCCCAGCATACAAATTTGAACGCTGGGGTCAGAACGCAGGGTCAGCCAGAACAAACGGCACCTGGAGCAGGTGAGGTTAAGGGCCTTGCTCAAGGACCCAATGACAGTAGCTTGCCTGGTGCAGGGCTTGAACCCCTGACCCCTGACCCAGAGCCTTATACCGCTGAGCCACCAGCCAAGTATGTTAGTAAGTGAAAGGAAGTTTATGGGTGGAATGAATCAAAAAGCAACTAGCAGACAAAAGCAATTGATGCGCAAACGATACAGCGATCTACTGTGCTAACGAAGACGGATGTGAAAATGAACGAAACAAGCTAACGATAGCAAACTAACTGCCAACAAAACACGCATTCGATGAAAAACAGATAAAAGCACGCTAATCAATGCGAGCCAAGGTAAACTAGCAACTAGCAAAAGAAGGAAAACAAACGGATGAAAACAATTAGCTAGCAAAATAAAACAAGCTTGTGGATAACGGTAAATGAATATGCGAATAAAAACAATCCAGCCAAAGCAAACTATAAGACAAAACTGTAAATAATAAACAAATGAATAAAAGAATCAAAAATAAACAACCGAGTTAGCAAACAAAAATAAACTTCCAATCAAAACAAAATGATCGAACAAACGAAAAATCGCAAACCGATGCAACCGTGTGGGCAAAAGTAAACAAGTGTGTAAAAGCAAATAAGTTAGCAAATGTAAACTAGAGATTAAAAAGTATTCAATTCAATTCCTTCATTTGTGTAGTGCTTTAATCAAACTGACGTTGTCTCAAATCAGCTTTACAGAACAGAAGTATATAAAGAAAATAGTTAATAATAAACTTATAAATGAACATGTTAGTTTATTTATCCATAATGAGCAAGCCTGGGGTGACTGTGGCAAGGAAAATATCCCTATGGTGATATGTGGAAGAAACCTTGGGAAGAACCAGACCCATGAGGGAACCTTTTTTCATTTGGGTTATAGCAGAGTGTGATTATGACACCTTATAACATCATAAACACTAAATAGTAAAGAAACAAATCATTATAAACGTCATAAACGCTAAAGAACCGCTAAATCGTTATAAACTTCATCAAAACTTAAGAAAAGAGTTCACGTGCATGAAAGTGATCAAGTGAATAGCAAGACGAAGCAAACTAACGAATGAAAGAACATTTTTGATATATCGGGTAAATAAAATAAACAAACGGGCAAATGTAAATTTGTTTGTTTGTTTATATTTTTAAGCGGTTGTTGTCCAAAGCTAGATTTTTCTTTATTAAATTGTAAACAATGTTAAATTAGCTAGAGTACTAGCCGATGGCACAGAACAGCGCGGTTAGCACGTCTGCTTCATGGCAAGAAGGTCATGAGAGCATGAGTTGCATTCCTGCACAGGGTGTTACTGTGTGTAGTTTGTATGTTCTCCCTGTGGTTGCGCAGGTTTTCCCAGGGTACTCCGGTTTCCTCCCAACTCCAAACACATGTGATTGTACATAGGTGAATGTGTTACTCTAAATTGTACATAG
>JAOUQX010000043.1:1897352-1908662 GCA_028566295.1 Liobagrus marginatus | reverse complement strand
TTGTGTTAAACTGTGGACACAAAATAAAGAACCATGTCATTTAAGTCTGCGCCTGCCTCGTATCTGTGTCCCGGTTCGCGACTCGCTATCCGACGACAGCCGTTTGGAGCAAGCCCCGCATTACACAGTGCATCTTTCTCCTTCTGCTCTACCTCCAGCTCTACCTCCTTTCAGCAACTGTAATTTTGCCTTGTGGCTTGTGTTTTCCTTTTTATTTTCCTTTAACTTGTTCTCTTGTTCTCTCAGGACTTTCTCAGTGTGTTGCGTGTGCTGAATAGCAGTTTTAAGATTACATGTGTCAATTTTCACGAAGTTGGTTTTCACACCTGATGCACTTTTCTAGAAGACCTCCCACCATTTCTGTCCTCAGGTGATTCTCAAATGTAGATGTTGGAGTTTCGTACTGTACAACTGTTTCGTCCTCTTCTTGCTTACACATTGTTATTTTGGAGAGATCACCCCGCATGTAATGCATGCCTCGCTCCGAAGGGCTCTTTTCGAATAGCGAGTCTTGAACCGGGACGCAGATACGATGCAGATGCAGACTTGAAAGACATGGCTCTTAATTTGGAGTCCACAGTTCACAAACGCACGTCCTCTTTTAAGGAACACAAACTAACGATCTGCGTTGAGCTGGGTCAATGCATGCTCTTTTATATGACACATAATTAAACCTAAACTACACACAGGTGCACGTGTTTAACTAAGGCATGGTAAACTCAACACAAATGAACACAGGTGCTTGAGGCGTGGCAATCAGTGTGTGTGGCAGTGAAGCATGTGAAACCATAACAAAACAAACACTAAACACACGCTTCGGCGTTACAACGCACAGGAAAAACTTCTTGTAATGCACCTCGCAGTGTCATTATCATTAATCAATAGGCTGCATTCTGATCATTGTCCCAGTTAACATTAAACATGTTGGATGTCCACTGGCCACTGAAAGTGAAGATTGTCTTGACTTATTTAGATGTAACTTGAATGTATCCTTCTCAGTTTGTTCGATGCAGGTCTGAATTCTCAGTCACGGAGTGGTTGTGAAGCCACTCCTTCGTTATTTTAGCTGTGTGCTTAGGGTCATTGTCTTGTTGGAAGGTAAACCCAGTCTGTGTTGGTTCGGCCCAGTCTGAGATTCTGAGCACTCTGGAGAAGGTTTTCGTCCAGGATATCCCTGTACTTTGCCATATTCATCTTTCCCGCAATTGCAACCAGCCGTCCTGTCCCTGCAGCTGAAAAACACCCCCACAGCATGATGCTGCCACCACCATGCTTCACTGTTTGGAATGTATTTTACAGGTGATGAGCAGTGCCTGGTTTTCTTCACACATAATGCTTAGAATTAAGGCCAAAAAGTTCTATGTTGTTCTCATCAGACCAGAGAATCTTATTTCTCACCATCTTGTCAACTTCATGTGAGCCATGTGTCTTGCCCTGAGGAGAGGCTTCCGTTGGGCCACTCTGCCCTAACTGGTGGAGGGCTGCAGTGATGGTTGACTTTCTACAACTTTCTCCCGTCTCCCAACTGCGTCTCTGGAGCTCAGCCACAGTGATCTTTGGGTTCTTCTTTACCTCTCTCACCCAGGCTTTTCTCACCCGATAGCTCAGTTTGGCCAGATGGCCAGCTCTAGGAAGGGTTCTGGTCGTCCCAAATGTCTTCCATTTAAGGATTATGGAGGCCACTGTTCTCTTAGGACCCTTAAGTGCAGCAGAATTTATTTTGTAACCATGGCCAGATCTGTGCCTTGACACAATTATGTCTCTGAGCTCTTCAGGCAGTTCCTTTGACCACATGATTCTGATTTGCTCTGACATGCACTGTGAGCTGTAAGGTCTTATATAGACAGGTGTGTGGCTTTCCTAATCAAGTCCAATCAGTACACTCAAACACAGCTGGACTCAAATGAAGGGGTAGAACCATCTCAAGGATGATCAGAAGAAATGGACAGCACCTGAGTTAAATATATGATTCTGACCGGAAAGGTTCAGAATACATAGAACCATGTGATATTTCAGTTTTTCCTTTTTAATAAATCTGCAAAAATGCCAACAATTCTGCTTTTTTCTGTCAATATGGGGTGCTGTGTGTGAACTTAAATGATTTTAGCAAATGGCTGCAATATAACAAAGAGTGAAAAATTTAAGGGGGTCTGAATACTGTCCATACCCACTGTAAGTGCTGTCGAACATGGAGAGCATCTGAGCAGCTCTAGTAGTCATTTGGTATTGCCTCGTTGTAATGGGTGTCTCGCTCCGAAGGGCTCTCTTCTAATCACAAGTCTGGAACTGGGGTACAAACACGGCACAGGCGCAGGCTTGAAAGAGTAGTCCGCAGTTACACAAACACCCGTCCTCTATCGAGGTGCGCCAACTAAATACACACAAGTTAGCTTCAACTAATGATCTGCGTTGAGCTGTCTCAACGCATGATCCTTTATACACAACATAATTAGTTCTTAACACAACACAGGTGTGCCTACTTAGAACTAAGGCACGATGAACGTAACAAAGTGAGCACAGGTGTGACAGTGAGTGCAGACTAATGAACATAAACACAAAGAGCATGTGAAACAAGACTTTAACACAAAACACAGTAAACACAGTGCACGCATGCTCTTGGACGTGACACTCGTGGGCCAAATTCAATTATTATTATTAATATTTATTAAATATGATTACACTGTGGGCCAAATTTGGCCCACGGGTCAGAGTTTGTGTCAGATCCTGTGATTGGACTGACCTGTGTGTGAAATCCAGGTAGTTGAGGATCCAAATGCAGCAGACTGCAGAGATAGCTTCGAGGCTAATGAAGTAGCCGGTGAGGTAAACACACTGAAGGCACGTGCCTTCAACGCCTGTAACGCGGTGGACGTTTGTAAACGTTTGAGCTCAAAGATGAAGGAGGATAGGAATTGACTTGTGAGAAACTCAGAGGGAGAGAACATAGAGAGTTGCTTGGTATGTCGGCAAAACAATACTTCGCGTCTTTCTGATGCTACAGCGCTGTTTATATAGCGCTAGGCCCGGAAGTGCAACATCGCGGCGAATGACGTAACCCGGAAGTGACATGGCCGCGAACCGGAAGTGGTTAATACTCCGGTGAGTGCTCCCGGGATGTTACAGTTTGACACCTATGTACTGATTCTTACGACTGCCTGGGCCTGAGTTACACCGATTGACAAACAAACAACCTTAACCAAAAAAAAACAAAAAAAAACCTTTAGCCAAACCAAAAAAATAAAGGTTTTCTTCCCTTATTTAAATGTGTTATGTGGTTATTTGAACACATCACACTAGTGTAAACATCATATCTCTGTCCTCTACCTTTTTTTGCTATGGCTCGCTTATGGCTTTAAAAAGGTTTTATAGGTATCTTTTTATATTACACTCTCCTTACTTTTAGATTCTATTTTCTCTCCAAAAAAGCCCTGCTGCAAGTCTTTTTACCATTTAGTTACGGTTATTTTTTCTAGTGTACTCAGAAAGCATTTCCTGCAGTTTCAGCCCTCTAGGACATCAGAAATTAAATATTTATTTAAATATATTTAAAAACCAACACCGAAAAGCGTTTTTTGATTTTGATTTTTTAAACATATTTTAAAACCAACAATAATATCTGTATTGAGACAGTTTTATCTTTTTGTTCATCTTATTAGAGGCATGAATTATAGAGGCAGATTTGTTATGAAATAGTTTTTTATTATTTATTATTGGGACAGCACGAGTCAATAGTCAATGACTAGCTGCAGCTGTTATTACAACCAGGCTGTATTAACTTCCTCGGTCCTTTCATTAAATGCTGTAAGCCAGATAGAAAGACAATGTTAACAAAACACACGCTTTGAAGACTTGAATGAGTAAATTAATTATAATCCCCAAAGTGTTTAAACTAAATCTTACTTCTATTGGTTTAGTTTAAAGAATTTCCAGTTTCTAGTAAACAAAAAAGAAAGCAAAAAAAAAAGGTAAAATAAAAATAAAGAATAAAAAATTGTTAGTGCATCCGTACAGTTTTAGAATTGCATTAATATCTTGGCCTCAATAAGACATTTTCATAACTGTTACTTTACAAGCCAAATTCCGTAGGTGGACTCTTTTTATTTGAATAAAATGAAAAGTAAAAGACGTTCAAATCACAAGAGCCAATATTTTAAAAGATATTAAAAGAACATAGATGACATTAAAAAAAATTGAAACAGAAAACTTTATAATTTTATCCACTAAAGCTGAGCTCATTTCTAATTTACTGCCTGCTACAGGTCTCAAAATAGTTTGGACGGGGGCAACAAATGGCTGAAAAAGCAAGACATTTTCAAAAGATTCAGCTGGGAGAATATCTAGCAATTGATATTTAGAGACAGACAACCATTCACTCATATACAATTTAGCCAATTCACCTATGCCTAATCGTGTGTGTTTGGAGGCGGGAGAAAACCGGAATACACAGGGAAAACCCGCTGAAGAACAGGGAGAAAATGCAAACGCCACACGGAAAGACCCTGTGCAGGAATTGAACCGTTGACCTTCTTTCTGTGAGGCAGGAGTGTTAGCCACTCTGCCACTCTCTACACAATAACAAATGAACTTTATTCTTTTGGCCTAAAATGTCATTTACTTCTATTTGTCAATTTTAAATTGAATTATTCTCACGTTCTGTGCCTTTCCCGAAACATCTAATTGAACTCTCAAGTATCATGTCCATTTTTCAATGTCTAAAATTTCATTAAACAAAGAGAGACTTGCTGGGTTTCTGTCAACACCCATAGAGTTTAGCGTAATTCATCAGTTTGTATTGAAGTATCAATCACTAGCACTTTGTCATTCTTGGTTAATATAAATATTGGTTAAAAATTGAGGAACCCATTGAGCTAAGAGAGCCCACAAGTGATCCAGTACCCTCAAAGACATAAGGATGCAAGGAGTCGTAGGGAGGGACACATGGGTTCTGGTCAGCCTCAGCCAGCCGATCTATCATAAACTGCTGAAAGACTTCATCCTCTGGACCAATAAGTTGAGCGTGGCAAACAGACAGTTGTACACATGCTACCACTTCATTTATACAAAATGTTTGTTCGTGGCCATTTGGATGTGGCCTTGTTGAGATTAACTGGTTGGGTGCATCTGTAAATACTTTTTTCTCATCAAAGTGTGTGATTTTCACTGAGTACTCCTCTGTGTCAAGATCTTCTATGGCTGGTTTCTGTTGCTGTATTTTCCTGTGTTTCCACACAGCTACCATTAGCAAAGCAAGTACTGCAAATCATAGAAAGAGACATATCTACATCATTTATATTCTGTTCACATCCTAGCAATGCATGCTAAAACCATTAATTTGTATTTAATTTGTCCGTTTTGGTATATTAAATGCAACATACATCTTAGCCTTACAAATGTATACATATAAATACATACAAAAACCAATAATGCTTGACATATACAGTACGTGGGAACTCTTTAGATTGATAATAGATAATAATGAGTTCCCATGTCTATGTCAAGCACTCATTACTTAATGACTGTAGTGATACTTTGATTTTAATTGTTAATAACAATTAGGAACAGTATTATAAAGTAAGACCTATGGACTTACAAATCACTGATGTGTTAGTGTTTAGTTACTCATTAAATCATTTATAACATTTCTCTAATATTGGTTAATGGAGAATGTTGGTTACACAGTACTATATTGCAACTATGTACTTTTGTAGGTCATTGTAGCCAAATTAGCAGTCATAAGTACAATTTGCAAAGTTTACATTCAGATTGTGTCTTTGTTTTTCCAATCAAGATAAGTAGTTGAGGGTTAAGAGACTTCCTCAAGCAGTGGCAGATTGGTGGTGCTGGGTGTCAGGGGTAATGGTGCTGTATGCTGCCTGGCCACCAGATGGCTATCCTGTGTCTCTCCGTATTGTCCACACCATTTGCATTATGTTTACGTTTAGATGTCCATGTGCCTCGTTATGTTTCCCCTGTCATGTGATAGTTCCCATTACTTCCTGATTTGTGTCACCTGCGTTTCCCTCAGTAGTTCTCCCTATTTAACCCCCCAAGTTCTTCCTTAGTCTTTGTCAGTTCTCATTTGCATTTGGTATCTCATGCCTCCTGTTATCTGTTCAAAAGTCAACCTTCAAGTATTCTCCCTTGCCGTGCCACTTTCTCCCGGCACCAGGCACAGTGCCAGAAGAACCGATCACCAAATATGTTCCTGGCCGAGGACCATCTGTGCAGCCTGCGGCAAAAGTGTGCGCCGAGTCGATCAACCTTATCCTTGATCTAAATGGGTCCCATTTTGAACTGGAGGAAATAGGGATCAGGGAACGTTTCCCCTGGCCAGTCACCTTTGAGACACACTTTGCTTTGTCAGCTCACCTCACACCGGTTCCCTCCACATTCCACTCCGACCATTTCTGCTACCCTATGTGTCCAGGTGTCAGAAAATAAAACAGTGCTAACCAAATTGAAATGTACGAACTGACACTTAAGTCCGTCAGGGCAGCCTTGAAGTCCGGCTCCCTTTCTCTGTCTGAAGTGGTCAACCCCAGTCCTGTTGAGATGGCTGTTGAGCCGTAGCCCCAAGCCAGAGTGGCTGCTGCCCTGCAGCCCCAAGTCAAGATGTCTGCCACCCCACAGCCCCAAGCCAAGATGGCTACCACTCCTCAGCCCCAAGCCAGGATGGCTGTTGCCTTGCAGCCCCAAACCAGGATGGCTACCGGCTCGCAGCCCCAAGTCAAGATTGCTGCTGCCCCGCAAGCCCAAGCCAAGATGGCTGCCCCTCCCACAGCTCCAAGCCAAGATGGCTGCCACCCCACAGCTCCAAGCCAAGTTCAATTCAAGAAGGTTTAATATTGTAACACCATATACAGCTGTTGCAACAAATAAATGTTTCTCATGGACCATGATGAGTACATCATGACACATAACACAGTCAAGCACTGTGACATAACACAGTCAAGCAAAACACCAACAAAGAGTTGCATAGGAACATAACACAAAACAGGACAATGAAGAGCTAAGTACAACACAAAGTGCAACAAATGGAGTGCAAAACAAACAGTACCATACAATATGCCACAGGACAGATACATAGAACACAGAACATAGTGCCGATGCTTGTGCAATATGTGGTAATGTACTAAATATTGATACCAGCATTTAAAGTTAATATAGCAGCATTATTTAGCATAGTACGGTAAAGTTAGTGTAAACAGTAGTGGCATTGAGTAATGGAACAGTAGACAACATTATAAAGCAGTATTAAAGTGACTTTGAAAACAAGTAAACAGTATAAAATAGTATTAAGTGACTGTGCATGCATGATATATCTGAGGTTGGAAGCAGTGACTGTGAGTAATTGCTGAGTTCGAGTGTGCTTGTGAGTGTTTCATTTTGTGTTGAGAAGCCTGATGACTTGTGGGTAAAAACTACTGGTCAGTCTGGTTGTAGCAGCCCGCATGCCTCGGTACCTTCTTCCAGAAGGCAGGAGGGTGAAGAGAGTGTGTGGGTGTGTGTGTGGCTGGATGCACCGTTAGGTGAGTAATGTCCGCGATAGAGGAGAGAGAATCCCCGATGATTTTCTCAGCTGTAGTCACTATGCGCTGTAGGGTCTTGCCATCCGATATGGTGCAGTACCCAAACAGTGGTGCAGCTGCTCAGGATGCTCTCGATGGTTCCTCTGTAGAATGTATTCAAGAAGCTTTATTGTCATTCCATCATATACAGCTGTTGCAATAGACAATGGAATGAAACAATGTTTCTCCAGGACCACGATGCTACATATAACACAGAGTCACACAAAACACAACAACACACAGTCACATAACACACAAAAGGACAACAAATGGTGGCTCAAGGAAGTTAGCTGTTTCACTGCCTCTTTGTATGCTGACTCGTCGTTCTTGCTGATGAGACCCACCACGGTCATGTCATCGGCGAACTTGATGATGTGGTTTGAGCTGTGAATTGCTGCACAGTGGTGAGTCAGCAGTGTGAACACAAGGGGACTGAGCACGCAGCCTTACAGGGATCCCGTGATCAGTGTGGTGGTGCTGGAGGTGCTGTTCCAAATCCGGACTGATAGTTCAGCTGGTTGTCAGCAGGTTCAGCAGCTGACAGGTTCAGCTTCTGGATCAGGTGTTGAGGGATGATTGTGTTAAATGCTGAACTGAAGTCTATGAACAGCATTCATACATATGAGTCTTTATTATCCAGGTGGGTGAGGGCCAGATGTACTGTTGTGGCGATGGTGTCGTCCATAGAGTGGTTTGGACGATACACAAACTGCAGAGGGTCGTGGTAGCGAAGGTGGTGGCTGGTTCTTGATGTACCTCATGACGAGCCTCTCGATGCACTTCATCACAATGGGTGTGAGTGCGACGTGACGATAGTCATTAAGGCAGGACATTGAAGACTTCATTGGTACAGGGATGATGGTGGTGGACTTACTAACACATAGGAACAACAGCGCTGCTCAGGGAGATGTTGAAGATGTCTGTGAAGACATCCACTAGCTGGTCTGCGCATTCCCTGGGTACTCTGCAAGGAATGTTGTCTGGACTGGCAGACCTTCGTGGATTTACTCTGCATAGAGTTTTCCTCACATCGGCACTGGTTACACCCAGCACCTGGTCGTTGGGAGGAGGGCTGGTCTTCCTTGCCGCTATGTTGTTCTGTGCTTCAAATTGAGTGTAGAAGTCCTTCAGCGCATCTGGGAGGGAGGCGTCGCCATCACAGACAGGTGAAGTAGTCTTGTAGTTGGTGATTGCCTGGATGCCCTGCCACATGCGCCGTTTATCTCCGCTGTCATGGAAGTGGCTGTGGATTTTCTGAACGTGTGTGCACTCCGCCTCTCCGATGGCTCGGCACAGTTCGGCTCTTGCTGTTTTAAGGGTCATCTCATCCGCTGCTCTGAAGGCGGGGGCCCCTTGCCTTTAGCAGTACACACACCTCTGCAGTCATCCACAGCCTCTGGTTAGGACATGTGGTGATGGACTTGGTGATGGTCACGTCATCTGTGAATTTGCTGATGTAGCTGGTCACTGATGCTGTGCACTCCAAGTTGGTTTATTCACCGTTGCTTGTAGCTTCCATGAACATATTCCAGTCAGTGCATTCGAAACATTCCTGTAGAGCAGAGATGGCTCCTGTTGGCCAGGTTCTCTCCTGCTTTAGAACCGGGTTTGTGCGCTTAACGAGTGGTCTGTATGCTGGCATTAGCAAAACAGATGTGGTCTGAATATCCAAGATGGGGGAGGGGCGACGCCCCTGGGATGTTTGTGTAAACAAGATCCAGCGTGTTTTTCCCTCTCGTTACACAGTCCACATGCTGATAAAATTTAGGGAAAACTGTTTTGAGATTTGCATGGTTGAAATCTCCAGCGATAATAAACAGTCCGTCGGGGTATGCATTCTGCAGATCACTAATAGCCCTGTACAGAGCACATAAAGCCTCTTTAGCATTAGCGCTGGGGGAATTTACACTCCGACAATAAACACTGTTGCGAATTCCCATGGAATGTAAAATGGCCTACATTTATCAGTCACAAACTCCACAAGTGATGAGCAGTATTTAGAGACAAGCTCTATTGAGTTCTTGCACCATTCTGTGTTGATGTAAATACAGACACCACCACCACAAGTCTTACTGCACAGAGCTGAATTCCTGTTGCCAGGAAACGAGGCTAGCCCGTCTAGCTGGATGGTTGAGTCCAGAACTGTGTCCCTGAGCCACATTTCCGTGAATACAAAAATGCAACAGTCTCTAAACTCTCGCCATGTGGTCCGTTAAAGTTGAATGTAATCCAATTTATTATCCAGAGAGCGAACATTGGATAAAAGAATGGAAGGAATAGGGTTTGCTTTTAGCCTAGCGTGAACACCCGCCCGACTGCCGCGCTTCCGCTTCCTCAACCACCGCTTTTCTCATCCTCTCTCTTGGTCATTGGCATCAAACAACGCTGAGGGCTGAAGGCCTGGACACCGTAACAAGCCGAGTTCGCGGAGATTCGCCAGCACATCTTCGCACAGGTTGGTGGCTGCATAGTTTTCAACATCAAACAATGTCTGGTGGTTGTACACAAGAACAGCACTGTCTCGGGTATTCATGTTATATCAGACGTCGGGCTGTAAACAAAATAAACAGCACAATTTGGATCCGGAGAGGCCGCTGCGAGCTTACTGCCGCGCTGCCATCTTCGATTTCTTGCTGATGTAGACAGGATGGTGGGAGGGAGATGTACATTCCTCAGCCTGCATAGGAAGTAGAGACGATGCTGGGCTTTCTTGCTGAAGGAGCTGATGTTGAATAACCAGGTGAGGTTCTCCGCCCGATGAACTCCAAAGAACTTGGTGCTCTTGATGACCATCAATATCCAGGGAAGAGTGGTTGCTCTGTGTAGTCAACAAATATGAAGTCAACAACCATCTCTTTTGTTTTGTCTATGATCAGAGACAGGTTCTTGGCTCCACACCAGGAAGTTAGCTGTTTCACCTCCTCTCTGTATGCTGACTCATCATTCTTGCCGTTCGGAGCCGCTCCAGAGCCTGCTCCAGTCACTGAGTCCACTCCAGTCCCTGAGCCTGCTCCAGTCTCCAAGCCCACTCCAGTCATTGAGCCTGCCTTGCCATCGTTCTCGCTCCTCCGCTCTGGCTTCGCCATCTTACACTCATACATGCTCTTCCTTTAGACATTGGCCCTCACTGTGCTGCCCTGGCTGCCTCTACAGCCCGCTCCACCCTGGCTGCCCTGCTCAGCCAGTACGGCCCATGTTTCCTGTTCCTCGTGTCCTGACTGTCTCCAGGTTCACCACCACAGGGACCTTGCTTTCCATTCCATCCCCTGTTCCGGTTCCTCTCTGCTGCCCTCGAGAGCTTTTGAAAGGTGTAGGAGGAGCATCTGGAAGCCGTGTCTAAATGGGGTGAGGTTATATCAGAGGTACTGGGGCTGTACCCTGCCCGAATACCAGATGGCTATTCTGTGACTCCACATGTTGTCCTCACCATGTGCTTTATGTTTATGATTAAATGTCTGTGCCTCATTATGTTTCCCCTGTCATGTGATAGTTCACATTACTCCTTGATTTCTACCTCCCCTGTTCCCCTTATTAGTCCTACCTATTAACCCCCATGTTCTCCCTTAGTCTTTGTCAGTTCTCTTTTGCGTTTGGTGCCTCGTGCCTCTTGTTATCTGTTCAACAAAAGTCAACACCGTCAAGTATTCTCCCTCGTCGTGCATGCTTCTTTTAGCACCATGTGATTTCAAGCCATGATCTTCTGATCAGAAGTCCTACACCTTACCCATTAATGATGTATATA
>JAOUQX010000043.1:1862521-1873169 GCA_028566295.1 Liobagrus marginatus | reverse complement strand
TATGTATGTATGTATGTAAAAGGTGTCTGCTTACATTAATTCGGTTGTGCCGCCTCTTCTGTGACCCTACTGACGAACGGTCCCAAGTTCATTTACGCGGCGTTCCGCTGAGCTCCTGGCTGGCTCGCCAATAACGGCAAAACCAGAAAGAATACATAGGCCACTTTAAGCTATTCCAGGTCAAATGACCAAAGAGAAACAATCACATTATATACATATACATATATATGCACGTGTATGTATATATATATATATACATATATATGAAATAAAAAGTAAAAATTCTTTTCTGAGGAGCTACTTTGAGACAATGTCGATTGTTGAAAGCACGATAGAAATAAAATAAAATTGAATTGAATCGAATTGAATTAAATATTTAACCCAAAGTTATTTCAAATTGTCATCGTTCCAGTCCAGCTCCCTGGCTGCTAGGTTACATCGATGTCATGCAAACCATTCTAGTTGCATGGACAATGTTCTAGTGAAAGATGAATTCTGTACTAATATCATAATGGAATCGCCAAAGGTTGATGTTTATGTACCAGTCTCGGTATCAGTTAATATCCTGAATGTAATAAGACACTAAGCTGGACCTGGATGCAGCATAAGTCAAGGTGACGGTGACCTTTGACCTGTGGAAATTCAGGAAAGCACTAAACTGCTACTGAGTAATATTTTAGCCTTTAGCAACTCGGTAGAAAATACTTCCTTGTGGGTGTTGGCGGTGCCACTGACCTCTTGCCCTTTAAACCATTGTTCATCTCACTGCAATTTCTCACTTTAAGAGATTCTGCGGTGCTAAACCTTTACTTCTTTACTTTATCCTTCATTCTAACTGAGCAGTCTAACATGCGGGATTGCCCTGAGAAATGCTTCGTTAAAGCGGGGTTGTCAGGTCATCAAGCTGAAAGTGTATTGACATAAAAAAAAACACAAACCAAATATTATTTGGCGGTTTGGAATTCTATGAGAAAAGGCAATCAATTGTCTGATCTGAAATTCTTTTTGCTTATAGTAAAGATTTCCATCGATGTTCATTTTTCTAACAGCGCGAATGTAAAATGCAACCCAGCCACCACCAGAAGCACCAGCGCTAAGTCACGTGGGCAAGTCTTAAGCTGCCTGCTGCTCCTCTTAATGAAATTTACAGGAGATAAGGGACAATTAGATACAGTACTGTCCATCACTTTGTGAATCAGGCGTCATTGCTCCCACATGAACAGTTAATGTCTGATTACTGCCTGGAGTTCATTAATTCTCAGATCTCTTTCCTGTTGTGGTTGAAGGATGGAGCTTTGTTTTTTTTTTGTCTTCCTCTGTATACAAAGATAAATAAGTTAATGATAATAAGACATTTGAAAACATAGCCTTTAAACCAAACTGATATGTCGGTTGGGCCAGGTTTCTCCATTGGGAATACTTTACATCCATACATGTGTTGTGGGAGTATCCAGACATTTTTCATTTAACAACGGTAAACCGGGGCACCACGGGATGCTTATTTTTGAAGTTAGATGCTATGGGAAAAAGAATTGGGAAACCTGACCATTACACCAACCAGTGGAATCGGTAGTTCATTCCACCACCTCGGTGCCAGAGAGAAAAATCGTGAGGCATGCCTACCTTGTATCCTGAGGGAGGGTGGGACCTATCAAGCGGTGCTTGTGTATCTGAGAGTGCATGGTGTAGTGCATGGAGAGATAAGATCTTGAAGGTAAGATACTAAAACATGTCTTTGGACCATCTGTGCCGAGTCTGAACCAAACAATCGTTCGATGCTGATAATTAGTATGCATTGTCTCATCTTAAGGTGGCTTTCCTTATGTCTGGAAAATATACGGAAAACATTTCCTAACTGTGTGTGCTGAATATCTCCATCGTTGAACTAAAGCTGAGCATTTGTCTTTCTCTTCGGGAAGAAATAACGTGAGGCATGAATGCATATTTTTTTAAACATCAGCTGTTGAGGTCTAATTGGCTGTTTTGTTGATTAGCGCTTATGAAAGAAAGCTATGCGTGGATAAGTAGGAATTAAGTGCACAAAAGCAGTTCCAAAAAGTGAAGTCAGAAGTAAATCATGGTTAGAAGCACAGCAAAATATTAGGATGATTATAAACAGGTATACAAGTGAGGCAGGCGGTCAGGACACATTTTTTTCAGATCGTATTTATCACGTCACATACATGCAGTGAAATGTTTTCATTCCGCATATCCCAGCATACAAATTTGAACGCTGGGGTCAGAGCGCAGGGTCAGTCAGAACGAACGGCGCCTCTGGAGCAAGTGAGGTTAAGGGCCTTGCTCAAGGACCCAATGATGGTAGCTTGCCTGGCTTGAACCCCGACCCTCTGATCACTGACCCAGAGCCTTACCATTGAGCCACCACATCCCTTAATTAAATTAAATATGATAGGATAACAGATGAATAACAAGACAGTAGAGAGGTACAACAGAACTGGAACATGGCAAAACAAGCCTGAAATGGCACATGATGTAGACCATGGCACATAGTGTTGGGCGAAGATGTGGGGCTATTCACAGAATCAGTGGCACCTGTAAAAATTCAAGCAGAAGACTGAAGAGAATCAATCTCAACGAGGCGAAAACAAACTGTCAAAAGAGTTCGTTTTGAAGAGAGCGCGTGGCCTTCATGCATTCCTTCAACCGGCTGAAGTACAGCGTTGTCAATATAGACTAGACAAGACAGAGATAGAGAAAAGGTGAGAGAAAGTTCAATACACCAGAACATGTCTGTGGGCTAAAGTGGAGAAAATATTGCTGCAGCACTGAATATAATGCTGAACTTTCAACCCTGTCAACCACAGATGCACTTAAATATTCCATCCTTCCAACCTTCGGGATCAGACCAGATTCCGCAATGCACCTAATTTACTGCTTGAATAAAGTTATATACTGTAGATATAATATATTTATACTTATTGGATCAAGAAACTTATTGTGCTGGAGGGGTTCATGTAAACAGTAAATATCAAGACTGTTACAGGGAACCTAATGCTCCCAGGATTAATAGCCTTGATGGCTAGATCTATGGGTGGAGGTTCTTACAAAGATCTATACTTAAGATGCCAATGAATGCTATAAACCCCCAATAAATGGAATAAAACCGCAGATACCCTGCCTGGATAATGGTTACCAGGACCTACACTAAGAGCCAGTCCTGAGGGTGAAGTCTTAAAGTTGAATGTCTGGTGATCAGGTTACTCATGTAATTCTGTTTTTCTAAACCCAAGATCGTGACATCTGGAAGGTTTACCCCCTGGACAATTAAGTCCTGGTAGTCTTCTAGAGTTCCTGAAGTGCCACAATGCTGCAGAGTTTAGTTCTAACCTTGCTTCAATATGTGTAATAGGACTTGGATTAGCAAGATCAGGTGCGTTCAATTAGGGTTGAAGCTAAACCTCAGTACTGTGGTCTTTCAGGAATTGATTTTGACAACCCCGTGCTAGCGTGGCCCCATTGGTAGTGAATTGGAATCAGACCCCGAATCAAGTTGAGAGATTAAAGTTGATAGTTAACTTCTTCAAGTCAGAAAGAGAAGCTGGAATCTGTGCTAAAAAATTCCAGGCTATTATCTTTGTAGTTTCCAGTGGGAGGATCATAATTTGAAGGGCTAAGGTCAGTCTTATTTTGCCTGTTTTATTAAGGTATTTAGCAACCTGCTATGGACTGGCCTTCCATCCAGGGTGAATTCCCACTTTGCACCTAGTATTCCAACCTTGTGCCACATTTCTTTACTACCATCCTTTGCATCTAAGGCACTGTTTTGGAGTCTTGGACACATTTAATACAGAATTAGACTCTTTTTTATAAAAAAAACATTAGCTTTTTTTGGTAGATGAGATAAGGAGTAGGGCCAGTGTGCAAAGAACTACTTTATGATCGCTAATTATCAACGATCAGCAGCAACTGGCCTCAAACGTTCGTACATTTCCTCAGAGGCTTGCCATCATGGTTCAAATCAAATTCAGATCACATACACATACATGCAGTGAAATGTTTTTATTAAAACGCATATCCCAGCTTACGAATTTGAAGGCTGGGGTCAGAGCGCAGGGTCAGCCAGAACGCCCCTGGAGCAACTGAGGTTAAAGGCCTTGCTCACGGACCCAATGACGGTAGCTTGCCTGGTACGAGACTTGAACCCTGACCCTCTAATCACCGACCCTACCATCTAGCCTTACTATTGAGCCACCACCACTCTGGTAATGAGCATTAGATGACATCAGAAATGAGGGTTGACCCTGATCCTACATGATGCCTTTAATGTTGCAGTTGCACCTGATCCTTTACATTTCAGCTAAAAAAAATCCCTTCGCTGTTGAACTTCTGAACTCTTTTTAAATGGAAAGGCCTGGACATCTAACATATGGTAAGATTAATTCATCTAATCATATGGAGTAGATTGGCTATTCAGACTGCTTAACAAAACAAATTGAACATACAGACCGGTATAATAATACCATTCGTCTTATGGAAAGCACACTCCAGGATACACAGTTTCTTGCTGTTCATTACACATGAGACAGCAGTATTTTACCAAGTATACGCTTTGGCCAGGCAAACAAGCTTTGAGATCACGGTGAATGTAAGGATGTGCTAATTTCAAGACCTCTTGAAGTTCTATAGGGCAGTGATTGCGCAGTTGACAAGGTTTTTGGACTGCTGGGTTCAACTCCCAGCACCACCAAGCTGCCACTGCTGGGCCCCTGAGCAATCCCCTTAATCCCCAACTGCTCAGTTGAATAAAAAAGACGTAAATGTAGTTAGCTCTGCATAAGGGGATCACCAACGTGCCTGTCTGAGATCCTCTAAGATTTTAATGATGTGTTCTTCAGTAGCAAAGACCATTGTCCAGCTTCGGCCTGTACATGAAGCTATTCGTTATTCTTTCTCTGCCCACTGACCAATTTAGTCACTACAGAGCACAAATTAATTTGATTCATCAATGACGTTACAAGATTAGTTATTAGATTAGACTTAATCAGTGGATTATTAGAACTACATTTAAAAAAAACTTTTTTAATGATTTATTTTTGGGCTTTTACGCCTTTATGTGATAGGACAGAGTGAAATGAAGTGGGGAAGGGATCAGGAAATGACCATGGGCCAGATGCAAACCCAGGTCGCCTGCAGCGCAAATGCACTGAGTCAATGTCAGCGCGAGTGGCTACCGCTGCGCCACTCCGCCGACAGATCTAACGCTGTGATACACACTTCTTTTAGCTTGAAACCTATTTTCATATTTAACCTCTCTAGAATATCCTCATTCTTCAGATTCTTATCTTCTTTTCTCTAAGTATCCTCCAAGGCATGATAGGTAGGTAGGGTTTATTGAAAAACTATGAATCTGAGTTGTTTCTGTTCCAGTTCATCCCCAAGGTCTACAGTGGAGTTCAGGTCAGGGCTTTGAGCATCACACTCCTGATCTTCCTCTCCTGGATCTCGCCGTAAGCACTTGTTGGACCATGTTGGACAGTTGGCTTGTCAGGGAAAGGAAATTCATAATGCTATATCATATTACAACATTTTATACAATTGCGTGCTTCCAACTTTGTGGCAACAGTTTGAGAAGAATCACATACATATGTGTATGGGTGAAATGCGATGTGATGGCTGTATCTATGGGATGTTGGCTATCAACAACAAGGCAACTCCTATGACTAATTGGGAATGGGACGCAAGCGTAGGATTGATCGCCCTGTCGCTGGCCGCCTTTGGGGAGGGTGTATAGTGTGAAAGGCCGAAACACCCTAGGAACCAAAGGTACACTACTGATGATGCGCTCCCCAAATTTGACCAGGCTCACTATTCATGAACTCTTGGAAGTGCTTGCACAAAGCATAGTAACATCTCATCCTGTGTTCTTGGAATCAAAGTTAAAGTTATGTTTATTGGTCACATGCACATCATACAGTACAACATACAGTGAAATTCTTTTGTTCCGCATATCCCAGCATACAAATTTGAACGCTGGGGTCAGAGCGCAGGGTCAGCCAGAACGAATGGCAGCCCTGGAGCAGGTGAGGTTAAGGGCCTTGCTTAAGGAGCCAATGATGGTGGCTTACCTGGTGCGGGGCTTGAACACCCGACCCTCTGATCACTGACCCAGAGCCTTAGACCGCTAATCATATGAGCCTTTTCCAGGAAAAGAGACCAATTCATTCAGGGTACTGTTTAAAATCACTGATTCACTCTCCAGCAAGATTTCCACTGCTGCTGCTGCTGGACTACCGCTGTCACTAGATCACTACATTGAGGTTATTTTTCAGTGATTGCGTGGTCATAAAATCGATTTTGACCAAGCAGTTAACATTTTCTTCCAACAGTAAAACCTCATAGACTATTGTTGAAATGATCGATACGACGGACACGTCACGGAATCGTACCAAAAATGTCGAGTTAAAGCCGTAATAATATATAATAACATTCATCTTTTCATCTTTAACGGGGTCATAAATATGCAACAAAATACTACTAGGCCTTGTCGACTAAGCTAGTCACCGTATTCCTGTTAAAGATTTGATAACAGCCTCCAAAATAGCCATTTATCTATAGCTTGTTTTAAATTCAGAGTGTAGTGTCACTGCGTATCGATTTTCCTAAATGGTTCTGTCAACAGAATGTAATAGTAGCAAAGAAATAGTACCAAGGATCTCCAGCAGGAAACATCTAAACATCCATATACTCAGTTTAGCTAGTGTGGAGTATGTGACACTCACAAACAATGTCGCAAATAATCAATACCATTACATTTATTCTTCTTTTTTGGTGCTCTGGTGCCCTGCAATACCAAAAAAAAACCTAAAATGTCTTTATCACTGCTGTGGTCAGGTGATTTAGGCTGCACTCTGTAAGCTGCAGAGATGGCAAACGTACACACATCGTTTACTACAGTAGAAATACAGATACTTATGTTTAAAAGGACTCTGGTAAAAGTTGAAGTACTAACTACACTTTATTACTGAAGTTAAAGTAAAGAAGACCGGGATCTGATATGTACTTAAGTAAAAAACTGGCCATTACTACTATTGTTCCTATTAAAGCGTCATGCTAGTAACTGGACCTCACGTCATATTAATACTAGAAAATATTCTAGTCATCCCCCAGAGTGAGTTTTTTAAGGCAATCGATATAGTAGTTCCGCTAATTGTTTCCATGGCGACCACGTTACACGCCGCAGCCACAATAACAACGCATGACGGATATATACGGCCATGAGGGATCAGACACGTCTCTGTTCTCGGTCATGTTTACATCGCTGACTCACGCGGTCTCCTCCACTTTAGCCATTTATGTTGCTAGCGTCATAAACTAGCCTACGGTTACAGTGCGGGATAGCCAGGAAAACAATAACGGTACCTTACAAAAGCCGCGCAATGACAAAAAACGTGTTTGTTTAAAAAAGCGTGTGCATGCTTTTGATTACAAACTGATGATTACAAAAAGTTAGATGATTAAGATGACTTCATAATTTGTTAATATCTGATAAAGCATATATAATTATGTGCTCTTATTTTATATATGACTACATTTCTATCTATCTATCTATCTATCTATCTATCTATCTATCTATCTATCTATCTATCTATCTATCTATCCAATCATCTATCTATCTATCTATCTATCTATCTATCTATCTATCTATCTATCTATCTATCTATCTATCTATCTATCTAGCTATGTGTATCTGCCCGTTCTATCTGTCTGTCTCTATTTGTTCCAATAACAATTCAATTAGAAAGGGTGCATTAATATATTAATTATTAATTAATAAATTGTCATCTGACCTGCGTCTATAAAAATTTAAGAAATGTCTTCTACCCAATCAGAATTAAGAACTCGGGATCACAGCAGTATAATAAGATTATAAGAATTGAAAAGTGTTTTTATTTAAATATCACGTCTTACAGTATCACGTCTTCGGTGGTCGAGTCTGAGTCCCACATGCGTATAATAAATACCACCCATGTGTTACATGCTTAATTTACTTATGGTCAGTGAGACACACATTCTACTTGGATCGTACAGTGAGATATACCAGCCACCAATGCTAATGGACTGTTTGGTCCGAAGGGACTGATTGGGAGATTGGGAGAGATTGGTTAAGGATCAGGAGGATTTAAGATTAAGAGGTGATAGGAATTCTAACAAAAGAGAGACATTTTTAGAACGGTGCCTGTTTTTTTTGTTTTTTTGCTATGCTAATACACCAATACCGAGATGATGTTAAAGAGCTAATGTAAGAGTTAATAGGAATTCTGAGAACTCGAATAGCATTACATTACTGGACTCTGAAGTGATGGTGTTGTGTAGGGGTCATGTTTGGAATTCAACAGACCTGATAAAATATAGGGTCATTTGGATATAAATCATATATAAAAACGGGTTCATAAAAAAAAAAATTATGTATCAAGGTCTATTTAATTCTCAAATAATGATGGGATGAGTCCATATTTTAAGGAATAGGTGGCAACCCTATGCACAGGGGCATTGTCATGCTGGAACAGTGTTTGTGGATCTCTCTCACACACACACACACACACACACACACACACACACACACACACACACACACACACACACACACACACACCATTTTGTAGATCTTAATCTTAATATTAACAAACGTCCAAGCTAAGGCCAGTAAAATATGGCATGCCACAAGGGTCAGTTTTAGGTCCTCTGTTTGTTGTTTTAAATATACATGCTTCCCCTGGGGAACATCATCAGACGGCATGGGATTAGTCATAATAATTAACATATTGCAGTGTTATGTTGACGATACCCAGTTATACTGTATATCTCATCTAGACCAGATGACATATGTAAATTAGCTATGCTAGCTGAGTGTGCTAAAAGTATGAAAGATTGAATGACAAATAACTTTCTATTATGAAATTAAGATAAGACCGAGTTTCTAGTTATCTGCAATTCACAGTACGCTTTGGAAAATCATCAGTTACATATCCACACAGTTTAATTCCAATTATTATTATTATTATTATTTATGGATTCTTTTATGCCTCAAATGATCAGTAGTGTTATGGGTCAAGGCAGAAATCAGAAATTGTATGAAAAGTTGTATTCCTTTAAAAGAGAACTTCAACCGTGTTCCTATTTCTTTCTCACATCTGCTTTATATATATATATATATATATATTCATAACCTATGGTATTAAAGTACATATACACACCTTGTCTAAAACTTTGTGATGATACAGTTATCCGTAAAAAATAGATAAATACGTGTTCTGAATCGATGAAATCGACTCTCACCTCTTCTCCGTTCTCCGTCGAGTGTACTGTACATCCAACACCTCACACATTAACATGAGTTACTACGACGGTGTATCGATTTTTCTCATGTACCTAACAAATAACCATGTGGAGAAAAAAAAAATGGTTCAGATTTGAGGCGTGTATTTTTCTCAGCATAGCGGCCCGCACGGCGACGATCGGATTGGGACGTCATGGCAACCACCAGCTCATTTACAACTCAATTAAAGCTAATCCGATGCTAAAGTGAACATTTTTGCTTTTCATTTTTGATCTCTAGAGCTGATCATTGCTTCAAATCCCTTTTGCTCCATGTTTACGTTAACAGAATGAAGTCGCTGTGCTCTTTTCCTTGCCCTTGACCCTTCCGATTCGCTGAAGTTAATGGATACTGATAGGTTGGAAATGGCTGCCGGGGATCCGAGTGAATAGTTTGTCGAGCCTTCGTTGGGGTGTTCCCAGCCTGCTGAATCAAAGTCAGCTCTGTGATTGCAGTCTATTTGTTTCATTACTTACGTCTCTGTTTCCTCCTGTGGAAAAGAGGGCGAACAGAGTGCAGCGGTGTTTGGGAATTATTTATAACTGTAATCAATCTTCCCTGATTGAACTCATGATGGAATGAGAGTGCTCTGGTTTTTCTCACTGTTTCACTAAGAAAAATCGCGCACTCGCTTCTAGCTACACTCATAATAAACACAGACGATCCTACTCGATGAACTTTTACTATTTGCTGCTGAAACACGTCGAGAAACGTAACCTGCGTCTTTCATATAGAATGAATGGAAATAGACGTGTGTCATGACATTGAATTGAAATGCAGTATTTGGAATTCTCGATTACTGGAATCTTAATTCCGATTATCGGAGATTTAGATATAGGAGTAGAATTCAGATTTGTAAACACTTAAATAAAACTTTAATTTCTATGAAATCCGATTAAAAAACGATCCACATTGACGTCACTTCTATGTAGAACATTATTCATCCATGTAGTTAAGTAAGTAGAGTCTAGTAAAGTTTTAGGTCGATTTTCTCGGAGTCTTGGAGTGGACGACCTTGATCGGCATGGATTATCGGGTCATGTGAGGCGTTTCAGAGCCAATCTTGCGCCTTAGGTCCAAGTCGGGGCCAAATCCGGGCCAAGTCGGGGCCAAATCAGGGCCAAATTGGGGCCTTCCCGACAGGGATGGGGTGAACTTAACCAAGAAGTGAAGTAAGTAACAGCTTAGGGCCCCAGTGAAGTTGTGGGCCCCCAACAAAAACCAATAAACTTATATAACTAATATATCACTTACCGTATTTTACGGACTATAAGATGCACATTTTTCTTCAAAATATTGCCTCCAAAATTC
>JAOUQX010000043.1:1648434-1660305 GCA_028566295.1 Liobagrus marginatus | reverse complement strand
AGAATATTCCAAACTCCTATTCATTTTACTTTTCAAATTAATATCATAATAGATAAAAAGTGAAAAATTATTACAAATAAATCAATACTAGATAAATGTATCAATTTGGGATTTGAAACATTTAATAATTTTTATGTTTGGAATTTTTTATCTATG
Organism: Liobagrus marginatus; assembly: GCA_028566295.1. Lineage (NCBI taxonomy): Eukaryota > Metazoa > Chordata > Actinopteri > Siluriformes > Amblycipitidae > Liobagrus > Liobagrus marginatus. The sequence continues at coordinate 1,660,149 of JAOUQX010000043.1, read as the reverse complement.
TCCTTAGGGCAGCTTTGTAATAGTGTCCGTAGTTACAATCGAATTCAATCAAAGTCACTGAGACTGGAGGTTTGTTCCTAATTGAAGGCTGATACCGTGTGTAAACTCATCATTGTTTGTGTCAGGCTGCAGCTCCATCCTCAATCCGTTTACCTGCTGCTCGCTGAAGCCCCTGTGTAACACCACCGGTGGCTGTGCTAAAGGACAATACTGGTGCCATTTGGTGGAGAGCTGCCTACCAGTCACCAGCCCCTGCAGCGCTTATCACTCCTCTGCTGATGGACACGGCTTCGCTCTGCCACCACGATACACTGCACTGACTCCTTTCTACCACATGGTGGCAGACATAGCATTGGAAATACCTCCAGCTTCTGAACCTGTTCACATCAACGTAAGCAATAGACTTCCTATCTTTTCTTTATTTATCATTCTGTTCCACTCGTAGTGCTTATAGTGCTACATGACACCAACTGAAAAGATTCTGCATAAACATTTATTTGGGTTTATTTCAATGACCGATTTGGCAAGGTGAGTTTATAGCAAGTGACAAAGATACATGGCAAAAAATAATTTTTACAAACAGTTATAATAGCTAGCTGTGAAATTTATCATTGTGAAGTTATGTACATTAGATACACACGATACATTATGAGCACTGACTATCTATCATGACACCTGTTAGCAGGTGGGATATATTACTGTTAGTGAGTGGGATATATTACTGTTAGTTAGTGGGATATGTTACTGTTAGTGGGTGGGATATGTTACTGTTAGTGGGTGGGATATATTACTGTTAATAGTTGGGATATATTACTGTTAGTGGGTGGGGTATGTTACTGTTAGTGGGTGGGGTATGTTACTGTTAGTGGGTGGGATATGTTACTGTTAGTGGGTGGGATATGTTACTGTTAATAGTTGGGATATGTTACTGTTAGTGGGAGCTACTTGGTCCAGGCTTAAAGGATCTGCTTGGTGCTAGATACCACAGCTTCACCACCTTCAGGGGCCTAGTGGAGTCCATGTCTTGTCGGGTCAGGCCTGTTTTTGCAGCAATAGGGAGACCATCACAATATTAGGAACACAATATCAGGAACGTGGTCCTAATGTAATACTCGATCAGTGTATAGTCACGCTGTCATGCCAGTCATGTTTGCTACATACTGTAACGTGTTAACATAAAAATTTGAATGATGCTTGTCTTTATTTATTCACACGCACACAGGTCATATTTAAAGGAACAGAGATCCCTGTGTTTCCCGATGACATTCTGGCCATTCAGCACACTAGAAGATCCGGAGAGTTCCTACACTGTACGAGCGACTTCAACTCCACTTGGCGCCAGAGCTACGTCTCCATTCCTGGACCTGACTGGGGCGGCTGGGTCGATGTCGCAGTGTCTGCTCTGACAGATGGAGGCCACTGGGAGGACAACATGACCTGCGACCTGCGTCTGATCTACGAAGACCCTGGACATCTCTACGGTGCTTCCTCTGTTGCGACCACCACGCAGGCTAAAACCGGTATCGAGGTGAGCGTGCCGACGCCGGGCAGCGAACAGATCCACGATCAGACCCCAGTGAAAGAAATGCAGATTGTCTATCCTGTACCTGGCAAAGAAAACCGGTTACAATTAACAGTAAATATCCAAACTTTGATAATCGTCAAGATACTTTCAGGGAGGCATGCGACAAGCTTATGGTCAGCCCCAGTGTCCAAAGCAGGAGTCCCCTTCTTAAAGTCCTGTCCTGAAGAGATTCCTGAAATTCAACCAGCTTGTCAGAGGGATTCTTCTGATACATGGTTCTCATACGTACATTACATGCCTACTAGTCAAGGAGAACAAATTCTGAACATTACAGCATCGAACCAGCTGAACTCTCAGACACTGAGTGTAAAAATTCAAGCGCATTTTATTATTACAGGACTGAGGATACAACCGCAAGGATTTCACAGGGTTCTAGTGGACATCCCACAGGTACAGTTAAATAAACATGTGAAATTATATTTGTAAAGCAGCTAATTGTCATATTTAAGTAACAAATGTGTAAAAACTTTTAAGCTCAGTGTTTCTTCCTTTATGTCAGTCATATTACAGTTAGGTATGCATACTAGTATCGGTATTGGGCCCGATTCCGAACTCATGTTCTTGTACTCGTAAAAATACCCCAATACCAAATACCGATACCTAAGTGACGTAATTTACTGTATTTACTGTTGTAGGCATAACTGACATAACTAACACTGACCCACATGACATATACAATGTCAGCTTCAGCAGTGTGGAAATATTACAACATTAATGATGACTTTTTTCCTTTTTTAATCATGCGTTTGGTTATGACGATCTTTGGAGATTATTGCTGTTCTATATTCATTAGTCTCAATGTTTTGTGCTTGGACAATTGCCAGATCAGCAAAAAAACAATCCAAAAAAAGTTCCAGGTACAGGTATCGGTATTGGCAAGTACCAGATAAAATAATGTTACTCGTACTCAATCCTTAAAAACTAGTATCAGTACACTCCTAATTAAAGTATTTTAGGCTGTCATTACAATGTTATAACGCTTACATCATTTGTGCGATGACCTCATCCAGAGCGACTTACATTTACCTAATTTTTTTATTCAACTGAGCTATTGAGGGTTAAGGGCCTTGCTCAGGGGCCCTGTAGTGAAACTGTGAGTTTGGCGGTGCTGGAAATGAAACCCATGATTTTCCGATCAGCAGTCCAACACCTTATCTACTGAACTACCACTTCCCCATTAATGTTACCATAAGTAATAATAAACATCTGATAATTACATATTTGAGGTTTTGTCCTGTATATGTAGTTATGTATATATACATATAGTAGTTATAATGCATTACGAAAATGTTTTTATAGGTTTTTATGTAATTTTACATTTTGCAGTATGCTACATGTATGCCATATACTGTAACAAATGTTATATGTTATATATATGTTATAAATGCATTAATAATACAAATTTGGATTTATTTCTTTTGACTTATACCCTGTACCCAAGCCCCTTAACTATCGATTATAAATATAATTCGCTCTGGATAAGGCATAACTGAAACGTAAATAAAAAGGATAAAAAGTCAATAAATAAATGACACTAATCAATTTTTCCTTAAATTAATCCTATTTTTGCCGTACGGAATATAAAAATATATAAAAATATAAAATATTCCTAGGAGACTTTCCTTTTCTTGTTTTTACAGATGTTCACCACAGCAGTGGCCACCGGTTCGTCTGTGAAGTACACCTGGATTATCGATAATCTCGTCCAGTCCCCCCACACAGGAGAGGCCTACAGTGTCGTTTTCACCCAACCCGCAGTGCACACGCTCAGGGTAAACACCAATAAACAAATAAACACCAACTGGAACACTCCTGACCAACCTGCAAGTAATTACTGTGCAATGTTTATTTCCTGCGATAGGTGACAGCAGAGAACCCAGTTAGCACTCAGGTCACCGAGGTCAGACTCACGGCGGACGTAATGACCCCATTAGCCGAGTTGACTTTACTCTCCGAGCGACAGACTGTTGCCGTAAACACCTCGAACAGCTACGCCGTTAGAGTAAAGCTGGATGTCTCTGTCGGTGTCACCATAAGGTTCGAACGTCAGACGCTTTTAAAATAGTGCTGAAATAGAATGAAACTAGATCATGGGTTTTTTTTTTTTTTTTTGGAACGCTACAGGTGGGATTTTGGGGATAGTTCTAGCTGTGTTAATCATACGGTCATTGCGCCGTTAGAAAGGAACCACGATGTTCCGATGGATCGGACCGCAACGCAGATTTTCCTGCAGGATAACGCGCATCATACCTACACAACACCAGGTAAACCGCTAGCGGTCATAGTATGGCATGTTTACGTCAAGCTGTAATGGGAAGATTGTAAATTCCTGCATGTAACTATAATTACTTATTAGCATTTATATGCAGGTAAATGCTAATGAATCCTAATAAAAAATAAATAAAGGAATGCCTATGAACAATCTACTGACATATACAGTATGTCTGTGTATTGTACATTTTTTATTTCTTTAAAGGTGACTATACACTGAAGATACAAGCCCAAAATAAATACGACTTTATCCAAACGGCTGTGCTGCTCAAAGTAAGATATCCACTGACCAATGTTTTGGTCTCATCGCAGCCCACTCTGCCAAAAGTCAACCAAACTATTCTCTTTGAAGCCTCATCACAGCCGTCTTCATATGGAATCGTTTACGTCTGGAACTTTGGAGATGGCTCGCCAGAGGTTGAAGGACCTCATGAGATAATCAGGCATGCTTTTAAGAAAGCCGGTCTATTCAATGTTTCTGTGTGTTCCGACAACATCCTGTCAAGACTGAAATCCTGGATGGCTGTGGAGGTTTCTGAGCCCATCTCAGGTGTTTATCTGAGATATAACGGCCCTAATGAACTCAGTTCCGTCACCGAAATCAGTGGAAGCGTATCTACGGGTACCGATCTCAGGTGGACCTTTGATCTTGGTGACGGGACGGTGTTTAAAGATCTGGAGAAGAACTCGATCTCTCATGTCTATAAAGCGATGGGAAACTACACTGTCCAAGTAACAGTTTGGAATGCTGTGAGCAGCATGATTAAGTCCATCAATGTGGAAATTTATCCTCTTGCTGTTACGGGAATCCTGCCACTGGATTGCATAGTGAGTGGAAAGGAAGTAAATCTTCAGGCGTTAGTGGGAGGAAATGTTTCCCAGCTTACTTTCCATTGGAGTTTTGGAGACGGTACTGGCATTTCCGTGAAGAAAGGTACACCAAATGTTGCTCATACGTTCTCAGGTACCGGGAGTTACCTCATTGACGTGACCATCGACAGCCAAGCGGCATCAGCACACTATCAGTCAAACGTATGTGTCCAGACCTTAATTACAGAAATAAACCTCCACTCATCGCTAAATTTGGCAGCAGTCGGGGAAGAGATATGTTTTGATGTGTCAGTGCTCCCAACTGGGGGTGAAAACTACCAATTTCTCTGGTATAACAGCTCCTCCTGCGACTGCCCGGTCAATGGGACGTCACATCATTGCTTTGTTTTTGTAAAAGATGGCCAGCATGAAATTATAGTCATCACGAGAAACCAGGTTAGCAAGAAGTCTGCAGCAACAACGATTTATGTCCAGAGACCTACATTAAAACTGTCTCTACGACACAATGGAGATGGCGATATGGATGTGTTTACCATCAATCAGTCATATTTCTTTTGGCTTGAGCCTAGGCAGCATGGTGTTGTGATTGAGTGGGACTTTGGTGATGGTTCGATAAAGAACAAAGGCCATAATCTATCACATGCTTTTACTTCACCTGGGCAGTATCATGTTAGTGCTGTAGTTTTTAATTCAGTTAACGAAGAGATCAACAACATTGGTGTTGATGTTGAAGTCCAGGTTCATATAACTAATGTAGTAATTCATACCAACCAGATGTTTGCAGAAGTCCTCCAAGAAGCGGTTTTTACTGCTTCAAGCAACATCATGGATGACGGAGTCAATTTCTATTGGACGATTGACTCCCTGACTTATTCACAGCTTGGCTCATCAGAGTACAAATATGTGTTTCCCAAAGTAGGGATCTTTCATGTTAGAGTTCTAGCACAGAATCTTGTCAGTAAAATGGAAACCTCGACAATTATCGAGGTTTTAGAAAGAATACAAGATGTCCAAATTACAAGCGAGTTTCTTCAATCTACAAGCTATTTTCCTACCAACGAGACCATCACTTTGAACGCTTTAGTATACCGTGGTACCAGCTTAGCATATCAGTGGTCAGCTCATCAAGATGGCGTTAATGACGTAGTTGGTGTTGGCGATCATTTTGAACTTTGTACGAGTCAACCTGGTAATGTGGCTGTCAAAGTTATAGTTGCCAATGCTCTTGGGAAAGTGTATAGCGCTGTTACTTTAAGGGCAGTTGAGTGTATTTCTGGTGTAAATATCTCATCCCTAAACGTTCTAGAAAAAGGAAATCCTAGTAAGATTGCAGTCACTATAAAAACTGGAACAGATCTGTACTATATTTGGTTTTTAAGTGCCGATCGCACCCCTATAACGACGGAAGTCCCTTTTATCCGACATGTTTTCAGTGCCGTTGGCGTTTTTATGTTAAGAGTGTCAGTGAGAAACGGGTTGGGCTCGGTCAATGCCACTACACAACTCACAATTCAGGAGGCTGTTTCAGAGATTGCTTTTGAGGTTAATGGACAATCGCATCCCTTCTTTGCTGCATCAAGCAGTCTTGTGAAGTTTCACGGATTTGTCAGAAATGGAAGCAGCCTACTCTGGGAGTGGACTGCCATCCTCTCGAAAGGAAATCCAATTGTTTTAGGTAAAACTCAAACTGTCAGCTACGTCTTTAGGAATGCCGGTGAACATCGAGTAACACTGAAGGTCTCAAATGGAATTAGCTGGCAGTCCGTGTCGCATGTAGTAACGACGCAAGACACCGTTAAAGGTCTTCGTTTAAGAGTCAGTGATGCAATTATCTGTGAGAACGATCCAGTGACTTTCAGACCATCCGTCACTCAGGGAACTGGTGTTTTATTCAGCCTGGAATGTCCAGGGAGGAATATATCCCTAGAAGGTCAAGAGAATTTTACAACCTCATCCCTTCCTGTCGGAGACCACACCATCAGGGCTGTTGCTACGAATCTTGTTAGTGCGTTATCAGTGAACATCACTATGAAAGTGGCAGAACAAGTGAAAGGTCTTCATTTGGTTAACTGCTGCTCTTCTGTCCTGGAAGCCTCAAAACCGGTCAGTTTCCAAGCATCAGTAAGGACGAGATCTAAGGTCACATATGAATGGAATTTTCACTTAGACGGCTTTAAATCCTTACAACTGACTGGTCAGAGTGTCCTGTATACCCCATTGAGCAATGGATCTGTGTCTGTGTCGGTGGTAGCCAAGACGGACTTCTGCTTGAAGTCCAGGACAGAAACAGCACAAGTTGAGTGGCCGGTCAAAAACGTGACACTCTCCATCTTAACTAACGGACCTTTTGTAGGTCACACGGTTACATTTTATGCCTTTGTTGATGGTGGAAGTGATCTTATGTTTAAGTGGAACTTTGCTGATGGTAACAAAGGGGTCCGAATTACAAAATGCAATGTGGAAGTTTACACGTACGATTCTGAAGGCAGATTTATGTTACAAGTAACGGTTTTCAATAACATCAGCCAAGTCTCGGCACAACTCCCAGTTCTGGTGAGGAAACTGGAATGCAGTCTGCCTCGCCTCACACTCATCCAAGAGCAGGCCAAAATTCTTAAATCAAGGCCAAACTATTTCGAAGCAAGTGTGGACCTGAATGATTGCTCTTCTTACAAGACATACTACCTCTGGGAGATCTTTAAGGATTCCGACTGCATGGAAAAGAAAGTGTTTTTAAATAGTTCAGTGGATGTTACCAAACCACTCCTGACTCTGCCGAAGCATACACTAGAAGTGAGAAGCTATTGTATAAGGTTTAGCACTAGGTTTGAAGGAACGCCTTTACTACATTACAAGACTACAGAGTTCTCTGTCATCAACAGTCCATTGGTTCCCTTGATCAAAGGAGGATCTTTCAAAATTTGGTCCAAGCAAAAAGATCTGCTACTAGATGGAACTGAGTCTTATGATCCTGACGCTACCGTTCAGCTAGCTGATCTGTTGACGTTTCAATGGGAGATTACTATTAAGGTGAGTTTTACGAGCTGAATTAGATATTACTTAACCTGTGCAAACAGGAAGTACTGTGTTAAACCTCAGTAAACTTTGCTAATATAGGCAAAGATATCAGTATAGACCAATCTTGGTCTTTGGTCCAACATCAGATGCTAATTCTGAAATGAGCATGTTTATGTTTATAGGAGCAGGGCACCAGCACGTCTTATTATCCAGCACCGTTTCTTAATAATCATCCTATTCACTGCAACAGCAGCAAGCTTATTGTCCCAAGGCATGTACTAGAGGCAGCGACAGTGTACCGAGTCACACTAACAATTCAAAAACATGGTAGATCACCCGTCTCTACTGTCCAGCATGTAAGTACCACCCATTTTCAGTCATTCTCAGATTTCAAGATTGTGTTGGTCTTCGATGTTCGATATTGATCTTTGATATTCGATATTGATCTTTGATCTTCGATATTGATATTTGATATTTGATACTGATCTTCGATATTCGATAGTGATCTTCGATATTCAATATTGATCTTTGATATTCGATATTGATCTTTGATATTCGATATTGATCTTTGATATTCAATATTGATCTTCGATATTTAATTTTGATCTTCGATATTCTATATTGATCTTCAATATTCGATATTGACCTTTGATATTCGATATTGATCTTTGATATTCGATATTGATCTTCGATATTCGATATTGAAGGAAAAATATTTCAAATCATAATGCAGAGACTCATCATGTTATGTTGAAATTATATGTGCGAAGCATAACTACATCTTTCATAGACAATCATTACATGTTCAGTAATTCAGTAGCTTGTAAAAATATCTGAAAGTTATGAAATCCATTAATGCAATTTTATAATTGTTTATTTAGGTTCATGTACATGAAGCAGAAGTGTTGCCTGTAATTGTGAAGTGTGTATCCTGCAGATTGGTGTATTCTTCCTCTGTCAGTTACAGCCGTCCTATTGCACTGTCTGGACATTGTTCTTTGTGCAACGGCACTGTTCAGGTATATATATTGATAACCGATATGAAAAACCGATATTTAATAATTACTATAGTTCTGTTTTTGACCCAATAACAAGCACAGTATTGAACTGAACTAACATTTTTAATAACCAGAATATTGCTGTAATATTACTCCCTCACAGCAAACACAACTAAAAAATTTTTATTTCTACATCAGTATAAATAGAGGCATAAAATATCTTTCTTTAATCATCAGTTTAACAAACAGTTAACAAATAAAAAACTTAAAAATTAATTCCACCTTTTAAAAAATATTATAATCAGTCTGAATAATAATAATAATAATAATAATAATAATAATAATAATAATAATGTGGAAATAAATCGAGGTTGTAGTGTATTACATGATTTGCTGACATGCTAAGCTACATACTGTACATCAGTTAAAGCAAATCAAGTAAGTTCACCTGAAAAAGCTGTTAATGACTCATCTCCCCTCACATTGGAGTATTGTTATGACGTTATGACGCGTTCCCAAAATGGCCACAAGATGGTGCAAAATATCGGAGAATCCGATATTACAAAACCGATATCTGATAATAAAAAAAGTTTAAATATCGAGAAACATATTTGTAAAACCAATTATCGGTCAATCTCTAGTGTAGGCTTTATTTATCATAATATGCTATATACACATATTTTACATTATATCATATATAATATTTTATATTATATATATAAACAGTATACTTTAAATATATATGTTAAATATGCAATAGAAGTCATTTTAAAGCATGAAGTCATTTTTAAACATGTGAAGTGTTCATACAAACATTTAACAATTGTTTATTACGTTTGCAATTACACATCTCCCTCCGCAGTATAACTGGACTGCACAAAACACAAACGGTGAAATTTTACCTTTGAATGAAGTCACGACCTCAACAGGACACGGCGCTACAGATCTCGTCATAAGACCCAGTGTGCTAAAACCTGGATTTGAATATATAGTCAAGCTAAACGTGTCCCAGTCAGCTACTGGATTATGGGGATCAGCAAGTATCTCATTAACCCAGAATCAGCCGCCTAAAGCTGGGAACTGCACAATTTCTCCAGAGGACTCCGTTCAACTTCTGCAAAATGTAGTTTCCTTCAACTGCTCAGGTATTACAGTATATTATAAACTATCAAATGGGATATATTACTGTTAGTGGGTGGGATATATTACTGTAAGTGGGTGGGATATATATTACTGTTAGTGGGTGGGATATGTTACTGTTAGTGGGTGTGTTTTATTAGGCTGTAAGTGAACATTTTGTCCTCGGTGTTGATGTTATAAGCAGTAAAATGTACAAGTGTAATGATGTGAGAGAGTTTAAAGGTCAAATTGTGATGTCTAGACGACTGGGTCAGAGCATCTACAAAACTGCAGATCTTGCGGAGTGTCCCGTTCTGCAGTGGTCAGTATCTATCAAAAGGAGGCTTAAACGCCCAACTTACAGAACTTAAAGGATCTGCTGCTAACATCTTGTTACCAGACTCCACATACACACCTTCAGGGGTCTAGAGTCCATGCCTCGACGGGTCAGAACTGTTTTAGCAGTAAAAGAGTGAACAGCACAATATTAGGAAGGTGGTCATAATGTAATGCTTGATCGGGTCACTGTGTTCACGTGTTTGTGTGTGTGTGTGTGTTAGTGTTTGATTATAGGTGCAGGACCATGCGGACTTCGCACTGCTATCGAGCTGAGTTTTCTGGGTGCGAGGGTGGTGCTGGTGGAAAAAAGAGACACTTTCTCCCGGAATAACGTACTACATCTCTGGCCTTTCACCATCCAGGACCTGCGTGGCCTCGGAGCCAAGAAGTTTTATGGAAAGTTCTGCGCAGGGGCCATCGATCATATAAGTGAGTAAAAACTGCGTAATTTGCATGTGTGTGTGTGTGTGTGTGTGTGTGTGTGTGTGTGTGTTTTTGAGAGTATTACTGTGTTTTTTTGTGAGCTGATGCAATACAGCCTCATAAAAAGTGACTTTTCACTCATTTTAAGATGTAGACGATGTAAAGTAAAGCTGAGATTATTATAATCATGTCAAAATACACCTTCATCAATCTGGCTAATGTATAAAGGGGAAAGTGCATAAGAAGATCATGAGAGGTTCATGAAAGGCAGAACATTATGACCCCTGACAGTGATGAATAGACAATCTGTGTTATTCACTTCACCCAGCAGGGGTCATAATGTAATGCTTGTATGTTAACCTGTGCTTACACTTTCACTCATTTAGGTAGTTTTTCAGAAACAAAAAAGAAATACACATCTTAAAGAGGTAGTAAAGATTTGTATTACTGTCAGAAGGTTGTGAGTTCAATTCCCTGAGGAAAAAAATATGTTGTAGATGTACAATAAGCAGATATACCTAGAAATAAGGCTTAATAATCGTATACTTTTTTACAATCAGATGCCCCCTGGAGGTAACACCTGTCCATCACAGGGCAGTGGTTAGATGTAGGTCAAATACACGTGGATTGCACAGTTTTAAACATCATTGTAACACGGTAAGGCGAGCATCACATTAGAAGTCCCCCCCTTCATTTCTTTACATTAGTTGTGGGGAAACTGACACCATGTGGAAATCTGTTGCTTTTCTTCTCAAATGTTGAGTAAAAATATAAAAAGTACACAATGTGCTTTCACGTTTGTTCCAATGCATTAGACTGAATACACCGGCATTTGTGTGTAAAGGTATCCGTCAGCTGCAGCTCATACTGCTGAAAGTCGCTCTGCTCCTGGGTGTAGAAGTTCACGTCAACGTAGAGTTCAAGAGTCTGCGGGAACCTCCGGAGAACCAGGAGAACCAAAGTAAGATCACATCTGCAATCCCAGCTCGTATATTACCTAATATATATATATACAGTGAGGCCTGGACTTACGAGTGACCCAACTGTCGAGTTGTTTGAGATACGAGTCGTCTCTCGGCCGATTTTTGGCTTTGAGCTGCGAGCTAAACTTCGTGTTACGAGCCGGCTTCT
>JAOUQX010000043.1:1241441-1252407 GCA_028566295.1 Liobagrus marginatus | reverse complement strand
ACCACAACCTACACACACACACACCACAACCTACACACACACACCACAACCTACACACACACACCACAACCTACACACACACACCTACACACACACACAAAGTCTGAGGTTTAAAAGCGATCTTCGGTTACCTGTCGATGTTAAACGGCGTGACGATCTCGGGGAAGGTCATGTTAGCGGCGATGGAGCGGGGCACGCCCACTTGGTCGATCTGTAAGTTGGGGTCGGGCGTGATGACGGTTCGGGCGGAGAAGTCCACGCGCTTCCCCATCAGGTTTCCTCGGACTCGACCTTCTTTCCCCTTCAGACGCTGTTTGATGGATTTGAGCGGACGGCCGGATTTTTGCATAGCCTGAAAGAAACGTTTGAGTTTTTCGCATCGTGAAACGCTCCGACCGTTCTCTCCAAGCTGATTAGAACTCGGTCAGTAAAATAAAACACTAACCAAAAAAAAAAAAAAAAAAAAAGAAAAGACATTAATGCTCTGGTCTACGTCAAAACACATCACACACAGATTCGCAGTGTTGGTGCCAAGTTGCAGTTCGGTGGTCACGGTGTCCACCAAGCGGCCACTGCTGGGCCCCTGAGCAAGGCCCTTAACCCCCGACTGCGCAGTTTGTTGAAGACGTCTGGCTAAATGCTAAAAATGTATACGTTTTTTTTTTTTTTTTTGAAACTCACTCGAGGTAGACCGGGCAGCTCGTTGTCCACCATAGTGGCCACATGGAACTGTAGAAGCTTCACGTCTTCTGCTATAACGTGTGCCGCGGCGCCGCTCTGCTCGTTCCGCCGCAGCTGGTTATTGATCTTCACGACGTCCGCTAGCTTGTGCGTCAAATCGTCCTAAAGGGGAACCGCACGTGTGATTTAATGGTACATTTTGAAATTCACACAAGTGTTGACTGAAACGACAGCGTATTAAAACTCCAAGCTAATTTAACGGCTAACAATTCAAATCATGTGACGAAAACGGTCAAATAGCTTAATCAATGTTTTTTCCGAGTGCCAAAGATGGCCTTAAGTTACAATAATGAGGAACAAAGTTATTCTTAATACAACTTTAGCTTTTTATTTAACAAATTGGGCTGCAAACGTAACTAGCCCTAACCAAACAACCAAGCATAACTAGAAATTAACTAGACATAACCAAGCATAACTAGACGAGGCCATAAAAGGGAAACATTTTTAAATTTAACATAGGGCTGGGCAATAGGGGTAGTAATAAACGTATCACGATAAAACTTTCTATATATATATAGTTGATATCGATAATTCCTGATTATTTCGAGCATTTCTCAAACGGTTATCGCAGAAAATAATATCACGATAATTATCGTTATATCGCCCAGACCTAATTTAACAGTTGTTTAATAGCGATTTTATTCCACGGAATGAATAAAAAAAAAAAAGAAGTGATGTAATTTTGAGCAACAATGTGGTAAATAACCCCAAACAACACATGGGTGTGTGTGTGTGTGTGTGTGTGTGTGTCACCTGGTTCCTCGCCGAGCCCTGCATGACCACGGCCGGTCTGACGGCGAGCGGAGGCACCGGCAGCACCGTAACGATCATCCACTCGGGACGTGCGAACTTGGGATCCATCCCCAGGATGAGGTCTTCCTCGTCTGAGATGCGTTTGAAGATCTCGTGCACGCGTTCCGGGCTGAGGAGAATCTTCTTCTCCTGAGAGTCTTCGTTGACGTGTTTCCACTCGGCGTACAGCTCCAGACCCGTGCGCCGGATGCCAGGTTGGTACCGGCCGCATCCACCATGACCCTGAGCGTAAGCGCGGATGAACGTCGGCATCCCGTTACAGACAAACGGTGCTTATGGAACAGCCTCGTGTGTGTGTGTGTGTGTGTGTGTGCGTGCGAGAGACTGCTAACCTTTTCTTTAGTGAGGTCCTCGTCGTGCTCCTGCTGCTCCACACCAAATTTGTTGTCCATCTCCTCGCCGCCCTCGCAGATGTTTTTACCTTTGCACAGGTCGTAGACGTGCATCAGGCGCTTTCGCGGCTGACCTTTCGACTTGTTCAGGATGTCTTTGATTTTCGGATTGTTCTGCAACACGGATGCGGAGATAATTCGTCGATTAGGTTTTTTCCGTCACGCCCAAGCACGAGGAAAAATACAACGCTCTAAATAATAAAGTACGCACCGCATCAACCAGCAGCTTGGAGCAGAAGAAACACACACAGCGGAGGACCTTCATGATTTTTGTGATGAAGCCGACATGAAAGACGGGCTTGGCCAGCTCTATGTGGCCGAAGTGACCGGGACATTCGGTCATGTTACCTACATCACAAAAAATAAATCGTAATAAAGTCACACGTCTTAAAATTAAATCCTGAACCTAAACCATGCCAGGAACCGGCTTGAACATCTGTGTACGACGTAGCGTTCCGTTACGCCTTCACTGGAACCAAGAGACACAAACACTGTTCCAGCATGACAATGGCCCTGCGCACAAATCTCCTCATACTCCTATACTATTTTCTCGGTTACTATTAACCTTTCAAACGTACGACATACCGGCACACGTCTGGCATCGCCCTGATCTCTCGATGACCCCCTGCCGAGGGTCCATGAGACCGCCCAGTTTGGGGCGCCCTCCCTCTGTGGTCTCGGGGTACTTGATGCCCCCTTCTGTGACGGACAGCCGTTTCTGAGAAGAGACCAGGCACAGATATTACCCTGTCTGGGTTTACATGGACATTCATTAAAACCCTGGAGCAAAAAAAAAAAAAAAAAAAAACATGCATACATAGACACACACACACACACACACACTTAAACATGCACACAAAGTACACAGTGGGAATGTAGGGGACATCGTGCAAATTCAGTCAATTAAAAGCGCACACGCGGCAATTTTTTGGTGGCCTGCAATTAATAGACTAGATTTACAACAATCATTTTTTGACATCTTTCGGCACGTGACCCGTTACCTCACAGGTCTCAACTGGTGACGTCATGCGCGTTCTCATCTTAAGCCTAGAGCGGACCAAACCCATCAGCGCAGCTGTAACTACTGCTTATTAATTACACTTAAGTTTTTACTGACCAGTCTATAAATGTAGGAAAGCAAACCTGACTTAGCTTATAACAAAGTATGTCTACAATTTAATTTCGCTTAAAACAAGAAACATTTTATCGCCAGCATCAACGCGAACATTAAGTGGACAAGAAGGGACATTTTGTGTTAAAGGATTACAAAAGGCATGCGTTTGATTTCATGTGTCAAATTTTTTTATTGTCATGAATATGTAATAAGACATTATGTCAAGCTTTGGGGGAGGGCTTAGCGAGAAAAACTTTTATAAAGTCAGTCGGCAATGTAAATAATGTTTATTTGTTTCTTTTTAACTCCATCGTTAATTTTAAAAATATATATGCATATTGATCAAATTTTCTGTTCAACTTCATACACGTGCGCTTACTTGTTGTTACCAAGTAGCTAGCAATGCTAAAATAGCGCTAAACCAAGGCGCGCGGATAACACTAAAGCTTAAAATCGAGTTAAACATGGACTTAAAGTGGTTATGATGTTAATAACACGGCGACGCTCAGAGCAACAAAGCTTGTGTCCAAAGAATGAAGACAAAAACCTAGCGCAAAGGCAAAGACCTACAAGCTCATCTGGGCTGAGGACGCCGAATTGAACTCTCTTGATGAGGCGCAGTGGGCATGCGCTGTCGCTGGAAGGCGGTCCGTGCATCCTGCCTATTCAAAGAGACTCGTCCTCCCCTCGGCACGCCGTTTTTCACAGAGGGAACGGCTGTGAAACGCCACCAAGACCCTTATCCTGGCACCGACAGGTGACCGGAACGTGTCCGATGGCGGTTTCCAAACAAACCACGCGTCTTATCACTCAATGTGCCTATTTATTTATGTTTATAAAGTAACTGCTTAAACAATTCTGCTAGCCCCCTTCCTCCCCTTAGTCTACGCTCTGGCGCGCTCTAAGCGCATCTGAAAGAAATCGGCTCGCACACGTTGTTATATAGCCTGAAACACAACTACGGGTTAACCCACACCCTTTCACAAGGGCTACCGAGTCCGAATGCGGGTTGTGACGATGTACTCCTAAACGCCTATTGGTTACGCGAATAGTGACAGTCAATAAGTGATGAGGAGTGACGTACAGCCAATCAGAGTATACGATTTTCTACTCACCAAATCCTGGCCTGAATAAGGCGGGAAGTCATAAAACAAAGCTTCTTATTGGTCTATCTGTTAAAAAGGCGTCGCCATAAGCCCTCTGGGTGCATTTAAATTTAAATATTTAACGATATGAAATGTGATTTGAAGGTATGCTAATGAATATGCATACCCAAAAAGAGAACTGACCAATCGCAACAAAGTATAATGGAGTTCGTGCCGTCCCGCCTCTTTTACGAATTTTACCGATGTTTGCCGAGTGCTGTTTTCCCCGTCTAAGCAAAAGTAAAAAAACTGTACTGTTCCGTTCGTCTCGCCCTGGATCAGCTTCGAGTGTTGGAAAAGAAGCTCGCGCGAAAGGCCTACCTCAACCACCGAATATTCAAACATATATATTTTGTAAAGCTTTTATGATTAATGGGCGGCAATAAGTTTGACAATGTACTTTAGCACGCTTTTAAATATGACCGCTAATTTTGCTAGCAAATTTGAACGTTTGTTATTATTTTATTGGAAATTTCAAGAAACCTCGGAGTCGAGTTAAAGTACCAACCGGACTACTGACACAGAATTGCGGTATGCGATGTTGGAAAGCCCCCGAAAAGCCTGGCGCTGTTTACCAACGGCATTTTAAATTCTTTCTTTTATATAACATAGCAGAACGTATCGTTTAAAGTTTTTGAGACGATTACCTTAATGGGCGGTACGTATAAAATATTTCCTTTATTTTATTTTTTTACTTCTGACACTGTAGGCCGCGTTTTGTTGTAACACCGGCGCGAATAGCATTACAAAACATTAATAGATGAAACGGCAGTGAAAATAGAAATAGAAAGTAATAATATTATCAAGTGAAAGGTATTTGTCTAATGTAACCGTGATTTGTTTTTTTTGTGACCTGTAACAAAAATGGCGTTAGGTAACACCGAGTGCATCGACAACGTTATATTATTATAGTTTGAGGAGTAGTATTTATCCGTTAAACTGTTTTCATGACAGATCCGTTGTGGGATTTTAGCTTAGTAGATGTACGACGTTTATTCAGCGCCCTTAAAACAAAATGTGTCGTTTCTCTGTTTATTCGGCTACAAGTCGCTTTTGCTGAAAGGGGACGTTGATGCACAACATGGCCGCCGTAGTTGTTAGCCTCTGAGCTTAGCACAGTTCTGTTTCGACCACTACAGTAGCAATGCGTGAATACAAAAAAATTCAGGTCTTCAATAAATTAACGTTTGAAAAAAACAAGGCTGCACATTTTATTTGATCTCACAAACGTTGGACTTTTTTTTTTATTATTATTATCACCCTTTAGAACGTGAGGCGGATCTTATTTTTTATTGTTGGACAATATTATCACGTCGAATTGGCCTGTTGGTTTAACTCCTTTATATATAATTAAATCATATGAAGAAAATATTAGAATACTTATGTTCGATAGATGCAGCTAAGATTAGTTGCCATGGTGATTATTAGAAAATAGCTCCGAAATATGTTATTTTCACATATATAAATGGCATTTCTTGTGTTTATGTATTATATAGTTCATTATTGCTACGTGTGTATATATATATATATATATATTTTAACTGTCAACTGGAGAATCGTTGATAAC
Source organism: Liobagrus marginatus (assembly GCA_028566295.1). NCBI lineage: Eukaryota > Metazoa > Chordata > Actinopteri > Siluriformes > Amblycipitidae > Liobagrus > Liobagrus marginatus. Next base: position 1,246,635 of record JAOUQX010000043.1, on the reverse strand, counting down.
TGTTGCACGCGCGCAATGCTAAATACGACAGCTAGCATAGCCGCTAGCTTAGCATTCCAGCGATTGTCTTTCGTCGCTAAACACGGCATTAAAATGTCTTTTTGTACAATTTTAAAACGTTTAGAATCGATGCCGAGTTAAACATTAAACATCATACAACAGGCTATTTTAGTCGTCTTACTGTAGCCATCTTAGCCGGCTAGCAGTAAAAGCTTTGTTTTATGTAACTCAAGATGTTTTTAGTCACTGTGTCTTTATTTAAGTGCATGTACTAGTATATAAAAGAGAGGGCGTGTTTTTATCTATATTATGTAAAAAATAAAATAAAAAATAAAACTGCCTAAATCCATGTGAAGAACGGTAATTGGTGAAGCAGCATGGCGGAGACGTCTCTGTGGTGAAAATGGAGTCTGCTCTGTTACCGGGTTGTTGTTTAGTAAGGAAGAGGAAAGTCACACTGAGGCAGTTGTCACAGCTAGCCATTTCTCCTTCATCGTTCTTTCTTAACGTCTAGGGACCATTTAAGACCGCAAATTCTACAATCCAGATTGAATAGAGAGAAAAAGAAGGAATTTGTTTCGTGCCACGGAGCAGGATTAGATGATCTGATTTGGTCAGTAATGTTACAAAGGTCTTCCTGGTGTGTGTTACTCTTTAGAGAGGGAAGTGTGTTAAAAAGTGATTAGAAGTTAATGAAATAGGCCATAAACATGTTCATTTGCTAATTGAGATACCGTATAACGTCTGTCGACGTGCCATCATAGCCAAGATATTTTTGACATGTTTACAAAGCAGGAGAGGGTTACATGTCATTTAAAAAAAAAAAAAAGGTTATCTGCTACAAATCAACTCTGAATTTGTCCTCCTGACAAACGGCAATGAGATGAAGAGTTTCTGTAAAAGTTTGGGTCTTTCACCTTTAAATGCTTCACCATGTTGGCGTCTTACTTAGCTAACTTGATCCTCTTTGTCCCATGAGAGTTGTATGTTTCCATGGCTTCTAGTAAAAGGTTTTTAGCTGCTCGGGAAGTTTTAATTGTACTTTTTAAAGACATGGATGACTGAGATATTTAATGTAAAGAAAATCATTTTGGAGTGAGAGGAAAAAGTATGCAAACCTACACTTAGTATTAGACTGTTTTTTGTTTAATAGTAAGCATCCAAGTTATTTATTTATTTTTTTTACAGAAGGGTGTCGATGTGAACGCATAAGATAGGCTGACATAGTATTTGTTTATTGTTGTATCCTTTTTATATCTCTCACAGTGTTGATCCGCAGCAGCCAACAATATAACCCCATAATATCGCAAGATATGGAAAGATGACTGACAAAAAGTCTTGTACGCACAACTGTTTCAGTCCAGGTTGATGCGTCGCAGCACTGTACACAACTGGACCTCTAACAGTATCATTTTCTGAAGACACGTTACACAAATAGGGTCCGTGCCCTCAATCAAAGTTATATCTCATAACATACACACACATCAGGTCTCCGCTTCTGCCCTGCTCCTGCTTCTTGGGTTCTTTTCCTTTCATGGTGTTTTGTTCTCGCTTCGCGCCCTTTCCCTTTTCCTACATCTCCCGAGACTCTCCTTTGCACACACACATGCACAATTGGACAGAATTGTATATCTTCAGTTATAGAATGTGTATATAATGTATACCTAAGGCATATCGTGTACAGATTTGTAGTATATTCATAGCATATTGTATTTTAGTACAGTACATAATATTACTACTAGTATCTATTCCCATAACTGGTGTATTACATACATTGGCATATACATATTGAATATAGATGTACATTTGTAATTATTGTACACACTGTTAATAGTATTTGTATGCAACCAACCCTTCCCCACTTATAGCAAACGCACAGTTAGTCGTCAAAGCATTTCACTGTATGTTGTACCACGTATAATGTACATGTGACTAATAAACTTTGAACCTTGAATATCAACGTAAAGGTAGACATGGTCATTGAAAGGCCACTGAAAGAATTCATAGGTCACGACCACCAGGTTGTTTACCATAAGAGAACTTCTCGGCCATGCCAGGCATGTTACCAATTAAGATGGGTGCTGTAGCTTGTATATAACTGGCATGACTCGGAATATGAACACGCATACAAGTATTCAGTTGGGAATCGGCTGGTTTATGCCTGTTATGACTCTTAATAATTTTCCAGCTCACATGGGAACTGGTTAAGAACATATTTGGACACCATTTATTCAAAGACGTTTCACAGATTTGGCATGGGCATTGTTTATTGGGTGCATAACTTGTTATAGATTGGGGATTATAAGGATCCGTGATTGGTAGTTTAACCTCCAACAACCAGCCGTCCACATACTTGGACATAAAATGCAGACCAAACCAAAGCTCGGGTCTTAACCGTGGTCATCGGTAATTTGGCATTAGAAATCCTAGTAATCGGTAGTTTGGACATTGGAATCTGATGATCAGTAATTTGTAGCAGTCACAACACACTGATGGAGAGTTGGTCAATCCTGTAGCTTCAGCTTGTGTATCAGATGGAGACCGACCCTAGATTTGTCACCAACTGATGAAACAATGTTTTTAAATTGGCTGCGTTGAGGCTTAATCTTCTTCCTTTTGAGTCAGATGATGTTAATGTGGACCGTTTTCTTTTTCTTGCACCCCACCGACTTAAGTTTGTGTTTCTGTCAGGTTTCTTAGAGCAGAGCGGACTTGTAACAGTCACAGGTTCTAGTATCTTTGCCCTATAATGTGCTGTGACACTCCGTACAAACCACTTACCTAGACATAATACTCTGTACATATCAGCAGATTTGTCATTCACAGCCCAAGTTCTTGACTCTGGACTATTCCTGTTCTGCACATTGTAATCTTTTTGTAACTCCCAACACGTCGTCTTCAACTCGTGTGGGGGAACGGTTGTTAATTAGCTGGTAAATTGGGCTGTGATGAGAGTAGGGAAAACTCCCAACATGTCCAGGGCAGAAGGATTCTCTGGACAAACGAAATTTTGAGATGGAACCCCCACCTTAGTCCATGACAAGGGAGGTTATTTTTACAGTGAGGAGCCCAGGTAACAAAATGTAAGAGATGACCCTCTTTTGGACGTGTTGATGTTTAAAGACGCGAGTGCTGAATCACACTTGTAGGTGGGGGGGGAAGAACGCCGAAATCTACTAGCAAACCATTTAGCTAACGATGTAATTAATATGCTCCGAATCTTAGCTTCGCAAGTGTTGCATTTATTTACCTCACACTTATGGTTTGCTAATTGTATTTATTATTATTACTCTCATCCCAGGTGACTTTCCCTGATTCTGAAGCATGATGGTTCAAAATGAAGTCTAGTGTGCTATACAGGCAGCTCTATAGCGTTGTGCAATTCGACTGAGACATTTCCCCTTTCGCTTTGTTCTGGTCTTTGGAGGAACCCACCATACACCGGTTTTGTACTGTAACACACCTGAACCGGATAATAACCTCATTAACTGTTTCTTAGGGGAATCTGGTCGATTGGACAGATGTTCAGGGCAAGTGGATTGCCATGAAGAGGATTTGAAGTGTGTGTGTGTGTGTGTGTGTGTGTGTGTGGTTATTCCATTGAAAGTTAATATTTAGTGCTGAGAGTTTGTGTGTAGTAGGGGCACTGGGGTGTTGCAGCTAATAATCTAGATTGGGAGATCATAAATCTCAGTATTAAACACATGTTGTTTTTTTTTAGAGTTTAGTTTATTCCTGTATACATAAAAATGCCCAAATAGTTGTTGCCAAACAATTTCTCAATCCGTCACTGTGCCAAAAAACACTTGGTCTAAGGTCAAAAGTGTTGAATAAGGTCAGAGGTGATGTTGATATTTATTAAGACTTATGCTCGCATTGTTCATAAGTCTTTTCCAGAGCTTTCAAACACTATATTTGTATGCGAGTACATGTAGAGTAAGCTGCAGTTTAAAAGAAACCTTAGACAGTCCAATCCTGTATTGTTGGAGAGTTTAGGTACTTTACAGGGGTGTGTAATTACTGACTTACTGAATTTTACTTTTACAGCATTTTGACACGCCCTTATCCAGAGCGAATTAACTTGGTCCCATTTGTGCAACTAAGCAGATGGTTAAGGGCCGTGCTCGGGGGCTCAGCAGGTGCTAGCTTGGTGGTGATGGGAATTGAACCTTTGATCTTCCGATCACCAGTTCAACACTTAAACCGCTGAACAGACATGGTCACAAAGTAAGTATATTCGGTCGTCCGTGAAAGAGTTCTACAGATGTGTATCGGGCCATGTATTAATGACCCCTCAAACATTTCGGCGATTATTGGCGAAAGAACCAGATCCACTCTAATTCATTTCCAGCAGCGGTTTTGACCTTGGATATGGTCTGTATAACTGTTTTATGTGTTTGTTTGTTTTTAAACGGACATCTTGTACACTTGCCCCATGTTGTAAACGCTTTTCACATTGCAACTGCAGCTGATTTCCTGGTGTTTGTGTATGTATTTAAAAACAACTTTTTGATTATTTCTGATCTCAGAATAAAATATAAATGCTTTGACACCTCAGCTCTCTCTTCTCTGACTTCATTACTGGTTATAATAACATAATATATCATGATATTGTCTTAGGTGGGGTTTAAGCATTGTAGGCCCATTTAAAAAAAATAGATTTACACCTGCTGGTTCAGGGTTAATGGCGCCACCTTGTGGCAAACACCAGAACGCCTCCTCTCGTTCAGCGCGCTCTCTGCTGGATTGCAGCCGCTACTGCAGGGGTTATTTCAGTCCACTCTGCTCATTCATTTGTTGCTATCAAGAGATTCTGTAACGTTATAAAACCCTGGCAGTGTATAAATATATGTATAGTGAAATATTAAATAGAATTAAAATATTTTGTTTCAAGTGGATTTAAGATTCAAGAAGCTTTATTGTCATTATTTCATTTGCACAGTCAAGACAAAAATGTAGGCAAGGAATGAATTACTTTTTGGCACAAATGTATTTGTTTGGAACAAAGCTTGCTTTTAATCATCAAATACTGAAATCTATCACAAAACATTTCAGTTTCAAGTGCAAACAAAAATCTTTACTCCTATGATTTATACGCAGCTTTTGTGGGGGTGTCCCGGTCTGCAGCGGTCAGTTTCTATTAAAAGTGGTCCAAGTAAGGAACAGCGGTGAACCGGTAACAGGGTCGTGGGCG
>JAOUQX010000043.1:799550-810842 GCA_028566295.1 Liobagrus marginatus | reverse complement strand
CACCCTTGACGTAGAGAATATGATCCTGGAGCCGGGATCATAGTCTCTACGTCAAGGGTGAAAAATGTGAATTTCACGTCACATCCACAGATTTCCTGGGTTACTCAATCAGTCAGGCAGGGATCCAAATGAACGAATCAAAGGTAACAGCAGTCCTGGATTGGTCCCCGCCGAAAACAGTGAAACAACTCCAGCGGTTCCTGGGCTTTGCAAACTTTTACAGGCGGTTTATTCAGGGCTTCAGCTCTGTGGCCGCCCCATCACCTCCCTCCTTCGGGGAGGCCCCAAAAAGCTGGTATGGACAACAGAGGCACAAGGGGCCTTCTCCCACCTCAAGAACTTATTCACGTCAGCTCCAGTTTTGAAACACCCTAACCCCAAGCTCCCGTTCATTGTCGAGGTGGATGCCTCGGACAGCGGGATCGGGGCAGTACTGTCACAACACCAGGGGACCCCGGAGAAGCTACACCCATGCGCCTAAATCTCCCGAAAAATGACCCCCACAGAGCGCAATTATGACAACGGCAATAAAGAACTCCTGGCCATCAAAGCAGCATTGGAGGAGTGGAGGCACTGCTTGGAGGGGGCACATCAGCCCTTCCTAGTCTGGACAGATCACAGGAACCTGGAGTACATCCAAAAAGTGAAATGCTTAAACCCACACCAGGCCAGGTGGTCGCTCTTTTTTAACCGGTTCAATTTTGTAGTATCCTACTGACCGGGCTCAAAGAATGCAAAGGCCAACGCCCTCTCCCGGCTACATGACCCCCCAGCACACAGGGAGACCCACAGCCCATCTTACCCCCCATAGCAGTTCTTGCCCCGGTTCAGTGGGACCTCATGGAGGAGGTAAAGGCGGCTCAGAAAGGGAAACCCCCGCCACCTGCCTGCCCCCCGGGCAAACAGTTTGTCCACCCGGTTCTATGTACCAGGATTATGGAGTGGGTCCACAGCAACCCGGCCTCCGGGCACCCAGGAATCAACCGAACTCAGAGACTGCTGAGACGCACCTTCTGGTGGCCCTCCCTCAGGAGGGAAGTCAAGCAATTCGTGGAGGCGTGCCACTCCTGCGCTCAAGCTCAGACCCCCCATTCAGCGCCGGCAGGCCTCCTGCAGCCCCTACCAACCCCCCACCGTCCCTGGTCCCATATAGCCATAGATTTCCTGGTGGACCTACCACGCTCAAGGGGTTACACAATAACCATGGTAATAATCGACCGGTTCTCAAAGGCATGCCAGCTAGTCCCCCTCAAGGGAGTACACTTGGCCCTGGAGGCCGCCCAGGCCCTCTTTGAACAAATCTTCAGAACCTATGGGCTCCCGGAGGAGATCGTCATTGATTGGGGCCCCCAGTTCACCTCAAGGGTATGGGGGCCTTTTGTAAATGGCTAGACATCGCCATAAATTTAACCTCTGCTTAGCACCCACAGGCAAATGGGCAGGCCGAGCGCCTCAATCAAGAACTGGGTCGATACCTACGCTCCTACTGCAGTCGGGAGCAGAACCAGTGGAGCACCTTCCTGCCATGGGCCGAGTATGCTCAAAACTCTCTCATCCATTCATCCACCGGCCTAACCCCCTTTCAATGTGTTTTAGGTTACCAGCCGCCGCTGTTCCCATGGTCAGGCGAACCCTCCAATGTCCCTGCGGTTCAGGATTGGATACACCGGAGCACACGGGTGTGGGAGGGGGCACACGTCAGACTTCGGAGGGCTGTCCAGGCGCAAAAGGGCAAGGCAGACCGACACCGACGCCCACATCCAGCCTACCGGCCGGGCCAACGAGTATGGCTTTCCGCCAAGAACCTCCGCCTCCACCTCCCATGCAAGAAGCTCAGTCCTAGGTTTGTGGGACCATTCAAGATCCTCAGGCAAGTCAACCCAGTCACCTACCGGTTACAGTTGCCTCCCACTTACCGCATATGCCCATCATTTCACGTGTCTTTATTAAAGCCTGCTCACAGGGCCCAGGGCAGGAAGGTGTGGGAGGAGGGCCCTCCTCCCCCTCTGGACATCGAGGGATCCCCCGCCTATCTAGTGTCACGACTCCTGGACTCACGCAGACGGGGGGCTGACTACAGTATCTAGTGGATTGGGAGGGATACGGACCCGAGGAACAATCATGGGTCCCAGCAAACGACATCCTGAACCCCACCCTGGTCGACGATTTTCACCGAGCCCACCCCGACCGACCAGGGCCCCGGTCATGGGGCCGCCCCAATAAACAGTCACCAGGAGGTGCCCGTAAAGGGGGGGTACTGTAACATCGCCGTCCCGTTCCCCGGAGTATTAAGCACTTCCGGGTCATCGCCACATCACTTCCGGTTCATGGCACTCACCCCAAGGTTCCACTTCCGGGTCACGCTATATATAAACAGCGTGACAACAGCGTGACAACGCGAAGTATTGTTTTGCTCACACAAACATACCAAGCTACTCTAAACCTTATTTATCTCGCTCTCTGTTCCACAGAAGAAGCCTTAAAAGCCAACCAAGGAAGCCAAGCTCCACAGTCACGCCAAGCCACGTCATTTTCAGTGTGAACTCTGCCCCAAAGTTCTGTTTTTGGTTATGTGCACAGGGGAAAACCCCTATCTTATGCTGCTGGCTGACAACGTTTAAATAAAGATTCTGTTACCCCTGCAATTGGATCTTAATTGTGTATTTGTCACTATTGAAACGTTACAATAGGGGTCAGCCCTACGCATTTGACCCCTATTAATAATAATAACTATAGCTGCAAGCAATTATCGGGGTCAAGCCCAATTTGTTGTCTTTGTAGTAATAAAGGATTTAGATAAAAAAAACATATTGCCTTCTTTATATTGGGAGACATCAGTAAATGTGTTTGTTATACGACAGTATATCTGTAAACAGACAGTATATCTGTAAACAAAGTGTGTGTGGATTTCTATAAATAAACAATTGTAAGACAACTGTGTTTTGTAAATGTTTTCAGAATGCTATTTATATAAATATGTATATATTTATAATATACAGCTGTAATTCTAGAATATATATATTTATATATCTACCATTTACTACATGTAAATAAAACTTGTGGTAAACCTGTGGTAATCAACTCACGGTACGGCAACGGCATGCTTCAATCCCAAATGAGGCATTGCTCAGGCGCAGATGGATTCAAAACACAGTTTTTATTCACACACCACATGAAACAGAGGATCACCATGAACTCCAGCAAGCTGGAGACTACAAACACTCCTGGTTGGTAGCGAGAATGAACTGCACCCGCTAATCGGCGTGCACTTCCTAAATACGTGAGCTGATTATTCCCTAATACCAATCAGCTGTGTCTAATCACCTAATTACCCAAACCAGAACTAAACCGTGACTATATGCTACTTGTGACACCTAATTAACCATGACAGTGAGCGTGTGAGTGTGTGTGTGCACAAAATGAAGCATGTGGCATACGCATACATAAATACATGAGCATACACATGCTTCCCCGTTACATCAAAAAATCACACAATGAGGCTTTGACATCAATCTGGCAACACAGCTCATGCTCGCGCTGGTCTGCACTGTATATAGGAAACTCAGCGATCACCAACTGTGCTACAATTCAACTTGAAATAATATTAATTCTATCTTTACTATGTGTAGTAATTAAACTAAAACACAAGCCCATATATAATTATATTATATATGAGGCACGTTTCTAGGAGTGATTTAATAGTGATAATCAACAAATCACATGATGAGGCTTTCACATCAACCTGGCAAAGCGAAGCTCGCGCTGTTTACCGTTTATTTTTGTGAAAGAAGTTGGAAAACAAAGCAACTAGGATAAGTTTATACCTGTAGCTGCCTCGTGTTTTAGTAACATTATTAATCCAACATGTAACATGATATCAGCAATATTTATACACGGAAATGGGGAATTAATATTTTCAGATTTATTGAAGGTAAGAGAATTTATTTCTTTAGTGCGTCTTGGGTCTCGGTGACAGTATCACACACAGACACACACACACACACACACAGTCTCTCTATCTCCCTCTCCTGCTGCAAAGGCACGCTGAGCACCTAAATAATATAATTAATTATAGTATAGTTAATCTAAAGCAGCTCTAAGCAGTATAGCACCCGAGATCATTCGTTTACAATCTTTTACTAGTGCTGCGTCATCATTTGTTGTCATAATTGTTTTAATACGATTTACGCGCTGAAAATGAGTGATGTTTATGATATTAAACGAAAATAATTATAAAAGTACTATAATTACAAGCACTAATACAAGAGCGAAACTTACTTATTGGTTAGAGAACTGAAGCTCTGCACATTATATCTTTATTGCTGTATTAGGTTGTATTAGGTGAGGCTGCAGTGACGTCGCGTTTGTTTAGTTACTAAGAGATCATAGTGACGTCGCGTTTTCCCCCAGTAATTTTAATTAAATAACTTTTCACTCGTAGGTCCTAGAAACTTCAAAGTTGGTATGGTATCATATCATATTGTGTTCTCTTGGCATGCCAATTTTCATAGAAATAGATATTATATAATATTTCATAGAAATTTCTTAGAAAAAATGGGGGCTGCCATAGACTCTCCCATTCAACAGGAAAAGAAAATATGGCATAATTTATCATACGAATACAATACAATAATAATAATAATGATACTAAGAGAAATAAATTCAATTCAATCCCAATATATTTCTAGAGCGGTTTTAACAATAGACATTGTCCCAAAGCAGCTTCACAGAAGATAAAGAATAAATAAGAATAAGAACAAAATTCTGAAATGAAATGTATCCCAATGAGCAAGCCTGAGGCGCCAGTGGCAAGGAACAACTCCCTAATGTTGTGCTAGGAAGAAACCATTAGAGGAACCAGACTCAAAGGTGAAACCATCCTCATCTGGGGGACAACAGAGTGTGTTGTTATAGATGATATCCAGTCTAAATACTGTATGTTTATATCCTGGTAGGGCTCTGATCAGAGGCTTTTGAGCCCTCTATAGAAATTGATGAATAGAAGGTATTTCAGGTGCAAGTTGACGTCACAATTTTTTGTGAAATGTTTTAAAGCATGGCGCATTGGAAGGGGGGAAGCTGCCACTCTGGGACACCCCATGGCCTAAGCATGCCCCTTGCCACTTACTTAATCGTTCCAACTTATCCTGCTGAATAATATTCTAAGTAATGAAGCTAATTAATTATAACACGTTCTATGCAAAATTCTATTTTTTATATTTCTTTTTTGTCTCATATATGTGCACATACAGGGAGCATACGTACAAGTGTGCCTGTTTTGTCTATGCCGCGCGCGCTCGCGTGTCTGTATGTGTCTATGTGTGTGCGTGGTGCGCGACAGATGGCCGGCCTCTCCTCCCTCGGGGAAAGGCGGGATCTCGGCGAACGCGCGCGTGTGTCAATCACCGGCTCCTCGTGTGATGGCTCCTGCCAGTGACGTGCCCACCATATGGCCCTGGCATCCGAGCTGGTATGTAACCTCTCGCGTGCGTGGAGCCATGCCACACCGTCTCCGTGCACTGCCCGGAAAGGACTAGCACTCGAACGCGCGCGCGCGCACACACACAGATTTACACACATATACATGAACGATTGTACTCTTGAACGGAGCGTCCTAGCGGGCTGCCCGTCCCTCATGATGATGATGATGTTGATGATGGTGGTGGTGTTGATGATGTAGACGGGAAAGGCGCCTTCGCTCGACGTAGTGCACTAGAAAGGAGGTGAGGTATAAAAAAAAAAGAATAGAAACTGTTTGGCTCGGAGAGCGTTTCATCTATTGCGCTCGCGGCGTTTTAGCGATACGTGTTTGCTCGCAAGATCAATCCGCATCTCGCCGAATTCAGTCACAGTAGTAAGCAATTATGCCGATCGGTACACGGATGTGCTGCTGGGGCGCATATGTGGCGGACAGAGGTGCACGTGCGTGTCGTTACATTTCTATAATGTATAAGGTTGACTTTCAGTGACGTCTTATTGTCTGCAAAACAAGGTGCGTGCGGAGAAATGTAATGCTTTTTGTTTGTGGGTGTATGTGTGTTTGCGGGTCCAAAACAGTGTGAAGATGTTTTAAACAGTGGTGCCTCCAGATTATTATTATTATTATTATTATTATTATTATTATTATTATTATTGTTATTATTATTATTATTATTATTGTTGTTTGTACTACACCATATTTTATTCTACAGCGTTAAAATCTTTTCTTTTGTTTTTGATTGTTTTGATTCTTTGTCTTGCATAAAAAAGTAAATAACTGCATGAATTATATCATACATTTATGATGCTGCAAGTAGAATTATGAATTATATCATACATTTATTATGTATTATAATGTTAAACAATATATAGACCGGCTGTATTTTAGTATAGTAGACTACATACATAGATCTACTAATACATTAGTCGGCCCTCTGCAAGTTGTATTATATGCATTATTGATGTTTCGTATGTATAATGTGACTTTCATGGTATTATTATTTGGATTCAATTCAACATAATATTTTAGTTTTACGACCCGAAATAACTAATATAGAATTTGTTACCTGTAATTCCTCCCCATGGTGATATGGGCTGTATTGGAATGCTGCCAGGATTTGGGGGGGTCAATAAAGGGCGGGCAGAGGGAGGGTGGGGGAGCGCGCACTGCTCAAAGTGCCCCTCGAGACCTTCCGATCATCGGGGCCGCGCAAGTAGGGAATTCAGGAAGCGGGGCCGGCTGGTGCTTTCGGACTCAACGGGAACCGTCAAAATACGGCTGTCGTTTCCATTCAAATACAATCTCGACGAAGCGGAAACCGACATGGAATATAATACACACTTGTGTACAATGTAAGCGCTTGTGTTTAGACTGCGTTTAGATTTTTTCAGCTGTAAACATTTCTGCAATGTGGTTGCGAATATCATTTTTTAAAGCGTTTGCTCCATATGGAACTTTTCAACGCATCTCACCTGAGCGAATAATTATTACAGATTAAAACGGCAAATAACTCTGGGCCTTTTTTGATGGCATTAACAGAAACAAGGTTTGACACTGATCATTCTGCACTGAATGAGGTTCATAATAAAAAAAAGGTTACTATAACTTGAACCGATCAAAACACATAAATTATCATATCAATGTTGTGTAAGAAAATAAAACAACCCCGCTACAATTTCCAGTTCATTAACAGACCATCTAGTCAGATCATATCCGCTATCCTGTATGTGATATGTGGTCTTGAAGCCTATCAAATCTGTGCGATAGGCTGCGTCCGCACATGCGTGTTGGCGGTCGCGAGACTGCCTCAGGGATTTATAAAATTACTGTTTAATTAAGTCTTGTTATGTATATTTAATTTATCTCTCAGTGCCATGTTGACGCGGCTATTCAGCGACGCGCAAAAGTTCCCTGGCTGGGCGGACGACAGCGGAAGCGACGACTCCAAGACGAAGGATGACGAGCACGAGCGGGGGTCGCGCGACGACGATGCAGACGATGTACTGGGCGACGCCAAGAGCACCAGTCGCGCACAGTCGGAGATCGCGGCGGATGAGGAGGAGGAAGATGATGACGACGACGACGACGACGACGATGGCGCCGACGATGACGAGAATGGTGACCGACCGCGAAAGCGCGGCCCCAAAAAACGCCAGATGACGCCGGCGCGACTCGAGCGCTCCAAGCTGCGACGACAGAAGGCGAACGCGCGCGAGCGCACGCGGATGCACGACCTTAACTCTGCGCTAGACAACCTGCGCAAAGTGGTGCCTTGCTACTCAAAGACGCAGAAATTGTCCAAGATAGAGACGCTGCGCCTTGCCAAAAACTACATCTGGGCGCTTTCTGAGATCTTGCGTAACGGTAAACGGCCAGACGTCGTTTCATACGTGCAGACATTGTGCAAAGGACTCTCGCAACCGACAACGAATTTGGTGGCCGGTTGTTTGCAGCTCAACGCGCGGAACTTTCTCACAGATCTTTCGCATCAAGAGGGCGCGGCGGCGCGCTTCCACGCGCCCGATGCGTCCTTCGCCGCAGCGGCGCACGCCTACCCGTACCAGTGTGCACGTCTTGCGGGCCCTCAATGCCAGTCTGGCACACACGGGTACTGCTATGAGCCCGAATACGGGGGTGCCGCCGATTACGACGCGCGACGCAGCCCGACACCCACGTGTGTCAACGGTGGATTCGCGCTGCGTTCGCACGAGGCTGTATCACCGGAAATCGCGGATCGGGGATATCATCACTACTCTATGCACTACGCAGCTGCGCGCAGCCTCGCCTATGGCCCTACGGGAGCTCGAGGAGGCGGAAGTGGAGGTGGTGGCAGCGGGGGTGGCGGCGGTCAGTCAGAGAACGTGCCGCCCTACCACGACGTGCACGCGCACCACCACCATCACGAGCGCGCAACCGCATACGAGGAAATGAACTCCTTTTTTTCGTAATTGGAGAAAAAATGTGTCGATCGACGTATATTTGTCGACAGGTTTATTTAATGCAGTCAACATATAAGGATTGCCTTTTTCCCGGGACTTTAAACGGAACTACAATGCACTCGTGCTGGAAATTCATGAGTACATGGAATACACCCAGTCGAGTGGTTTACCATATTTTCCCCAAATTGTAATAAGGAATGCGTTACCAATGTACAAAAAAACCCCACAATAATAAAAGAAAATTAAAAAGGACAAATACATTCGGGTACTTTTAAAAGTCCGGGTTCTCTTATTGTTTCTCTTATTCTGTTTATATCTTTTTGGTTATTATTAATTCAATGTATTTCATATATATTCAAATATATTACTGAAAAAATCAGCCAGATAATTCTTAAAGGTTCATAAAGGTTTCAAGATTTCAGGGTTTTTCTTTTCGACTTTAAGAACGAAAATTATCATTATTCACCGACATTATTCTTGCCTCAATGCTTAAATACCTGTATTCCCTTTTTCTTTTCATTAAAAAAATCTATTAGAACGTTTACGTTTAGTCCCCAAACCCCACACACACCACCAAAACGATGTTTTTTGGAGACATTGGTATCCAGCAGAAATGTGCTATTGTGCCACCAAATTAACAACGAACAGTTCCCGGTACATAGGTAAACTTTAAAAATAAGGGTTAACGCGCAGTTTAGTTATTTGTAAGCTTCCTGCGTTTTGTTTATTTTTTAACATTCTACAAAATACATATCTCAAGTTTTATGTAACTTCAATAGGAATGACCTTCAGTGAACCATATTTAACCTTTAACAACCTGGCGTCCACATAGGTGGACATAAAATGCAGGCATAAACAAAGCTCGGGTCTTAGGGGGTTAAACAATGTGATTAAAGGAGCTAAGTAATAATAAGAAAGGTTAAAAGGTTTTCAATGAAAAATTTCTGTTACCTTTTATCGAAGAAGTGTTTATTTGACACTAAAGCGACGGTTGTTTGTGTTTACATCATAAAATATACATCTCAGGGCCTTTCGAGTCCGATATTTTCATCAGGCTATCATTTATGGCTACTCTAATACTCGCGCTTAAATGAGGGTATTTAATTAAGTAAGTAAGTAATTAATTAATTAATTACTAATATACTAATTACTAATAACTAATTATAGTTATTGTAGGATTGTATCAGATCAATTCACACCAAGAGTATCCTCTATTCCCATGTCAGTGTCATTTTGCCCTTTAGGCTTTATGCCAACATCAAAACTGAACTGTGGGCACAATATGGCAGTTTACTCTTTTGCACTTTCAGTGTATAATAATTTGTGGTTGAAAAGTTTTAGTCACCAGCCATTCTGATCGAAATAAAAAACACAAAGTCCAAAAGCAGCAGGTCATTCAATTTACCACATATATACAAAAATAACAAATATTTCTTGTAGTAATGAATAATAATCGAAAATCACTGAATTTAATTTTTTTTATATAAAATCATGAAATGTATGTCTAAACTATAGACATATCAAAGCTTGAACCTTCAAATGAAATTCTCAATTTGTAAACTAATCGTATATCACCTGGAAACACGTTCTAAAATCTTTTAATTAATTAATTAATTAACTTATTTCTTTATTTCTTTATTTCTTTATTTATTTGGTTGTTTGTTTGTTTGTTTATTTATTACATATTACAAACATTATTTAAAATATGGATAACACCAACCAACCAAAGGACGAAAACAAAAACAAACACACACACACACACACACACACGCACACACGCACGCACGCACGCACGCACGCGCACACACAAACACGTACAAACGCGCGCCCGTGCACATATACTGTTGGAAATAAAGGCTAAACAGCGAAGATGCCGATTTTTCCCCAAGCGTGTCCTAAAAGCAAAAACTACATTAATCTAATATATTTAATATTTGTATTTAAAATATAATTTTTAGTTTAATCTAGCTTTTGCTTTTAGGACAGGCTTGGGTAAAAATCGACGTTTTCGCCACTTATCAATTATTTCCATACGGAAATAAATCAAATTAATTATCACAAAACAAAAACCTAATTAAAAATTCAAGAAGATCGATTCAGTTAGCGGTGGGAAAACAGAATAGATTCAGATTTGGTTTAGTTTTGCTGTACGATGTGATAAAATATTAAAGATGGGTATAGAGTTATTAATTATTAGATTAAACGTCAGTAACAGCCAATGCATTTCATTCTAAACGAAAAATAACAACAACAACAACAACAACAACGATAATATTATTAACAACAACAACAACAACAACAAAAATAATAATAATAATATCTTAGGCGCAGATTAAATGTATGATTCAGAAAGATGCTCGCGCACGTTCACGTGCATGCGCGTCCCCTGTCCGCTTCACGGTAAATCCTCGTGTCATGCTGGCATGATGGCCCATATGGTACACACACACACACACACACACACACACACACACACACACACACACACACACACAGACACACACACGCTTCCATTTTCAGTTCACATGTAGATATTCTAACACAGGCCGTTCCGATGCAGCGAAGCAATGAGCTCGCGCTTGTGACACCAACGACGCTGTGACAGTGACTAACAACGACAACGACAATTTCCTATACGAAAAATCCGATAAATAAGGCTAAATAAATTTTGGACAGGATTTATAGGCCAAAATTGTACTGTTTATACAGTTAATTATTTTGTACAATGTTTTTTCATTATTACATATAAACACTTTTTAATCCATTTCATTATTATCGTATAATAGTCTCTGTGTGTGTGTGTGTGTGTGTGTGTGTGTGTGTGCGAGTGTGTGTGTGTGTGTGTGTGTGTGTGTGTGTGTGTGTGTGTGTGTG
>JAOUQX010000043.1:749038-760083 GCA_028566295.1 Liobagrus marginatus | reverse complement strand
GAGAGAGAGAGAGAGAAAACACACCTTTCGTTCATTGTTTACATAATCGATCATTGCTGTTGCATGAAGCCCATGTGTTCAAAGCCCAAGAGCTCCATGAAGACGTGGTGTGTTCTGGTTGGAGTGGAAGAACTTGAGTGTCTTGCACAGAGACTCCTGATTGGAACACTGACAGCACCACAGACCTTAAGCAACATTACTGTCTGATCTCACTAATACTATGTGTCTGAATGAACAAATCCACACAGCCAGGCAACACAATCTAGTGGAGAACCTGGACAAAAGTCTGGAGATTATTGTTTGAGGAAGGATGAGTGTGATTCTGGAATAAGATTTACATGTTTTTAAAACACAGCTGTGATGGTCAGGTGTTCCAATACTTTTGGCTATATCTTGTATGTGTAGTCTTATTATTGTATATAAAAATCATTTTATTGTTGTTACAGTGTCATCTCTGGCATCTATGACCGATCGCCTGGAGTCCATCGCCCGTCAGAACATGTGAGTGTCCCTTTGATGTACAATCCCTGCTCATACACCACTTTCAGTTGAAACAGTGATGTTGCACACAATCCCACTGGTTGTTTTCACATTGTATCTCGTCCTGGCAGGTTGGGGTCACACCTGAGTCCATCAGAGACTGAGTGCTACATCACGTCTGATATGTTCTACGTAGAAGTGCAGCTGGACAACATGGGCCAACTAATCGACGTCAAAGTGGCTCATCATGGAGAAAATCCTGCGGTGAGAGCGAGCGAGAAAGGAGAGGAGTGACAGGGAGTTGTGAAGGAGGTTAGAGCGAAGAGACAGAGATCGACTATCCAAGGAGACTGGGAGAAGCAGAAACAGAGGTGGACAGACAGACAGACTGAGAAATGCATGAATAATAAGGCAAATTAAAATGTAAAGACTGATAGCGGAGGAAGACACATGAAAAGAGACTGAGAGCAAGAGATGGAGGGGAAAAACAGGCAAAAAAAGGAGACCGATGAGAGTGTAAGACAAGAAAAGAGGCCGAGAGAAAATTTGGAATAGACAGACTTAAAAATAAATAAATAAAATCTTATTAAAGAATTAGTTTGTGTGTCTACGACTAATAATTCCATCATTTCCTTTATTAAAAATAATATATGACATATTCCCTTAGAAAAGAGCACCACGTTTCGACCTAAGGGGCAAGGGAGCATATATTCGAGTAAATGTATTTCTCTCTAATATTATAGACTGCTGCCTTCATTGAAATTTTTTTCTTATTAAGTTCTTTAATGTGCCACTCAAACACACTGCACTTGATTGTGCTTTGCCCACACTAACGCGTCCCTTTTCTCTCAAGTAGAGCTGTCCTGAGCTCATACAGCATCTGAGGTGAGGAGAAATAAGCACTTAGTCACCTAACTTAATGAAATTTGGTCAAACCCTCTTGCATCACACAATGTTTTATTGCGTCGTGATCATGTGTGCATTGCCCAGGGAGAAGAACTTTGAGGAATTCTCCAAACACCTGAAGGGTCTTGTAAATCTGTACAAGCTCCCCGGAGACAAGTGAGTCATCGCTAATATGGAAGAAATTGGATCGTTGAATATAATCAGGTTCTCAGGAATTTGTGTTTTCCCCTTATGAAGCAAACTGAAGACTAAAATGTACCTGGCCCTGCAGTCTCTGGAGCTGGACCTTACTAAGATGATGCACATGTTCAGGTGGGGGGTGTGTAAAATAAAAACGAATTTAAAAACAAAGTCTTCTCAACATCGTGATGCTAAAATGCTCTGGTTTCTTGCAGGATAGCCACAAAGGCTAACACGGTGGAGACAATGCTGCACGGCAGCGTCGGTCTGCTCACCCCGAGAAGCGGCGGCCACCTCATGTCACTGCAGTGCTACGTCTCGCCTTACGACATTTTCGAGGAGGGAACCGGCGCCCAGCTCAACTACACAGACACAACCAGTGAGCCCTAGCACAAAATAACACATTCACTTCAAAATGCAGTGTACTTTCTACTCATCCATTTCTTTAAGTGGTGTGCGTGTGTGTGTGTGTATATTGGATGGTATTTGGAACATACAGTTTAAACTTTAATGACT
The DNA here is from genome assembly GCA_028566295.1 of Liobagrus marginatus. Taxonomy (NCBI): domain Eukaryota; kingdom Metazoa; phylum Chordata; class Actinopteri; order Siluriformes; family Amblycipitidae; genus Liobagrus; species Liobagrus marginatus. The sequence continues at coordinate 758,001 of JAOUQX010000043.1, read as the reverse complement.
TGTATTACTTTTAGTCCCTCGTTCTCTAGGGGTGGTCGTGTTCGTGACCGTGAAGGGAATATCATCTGTCTACAAACTTCCCATCGCTCCGCTCATCACCGGATCTCATCCAGTGGATAATAAAGGGTAAACTATATTGATTTTTTTTAAACGACAGTCTCTGCTAAGCTTGTCTGTTTCATGTTCATGTCAGTGTTGCTTTTATAAGTCATTATCTTAGAGTATATACTGTATTAAGTTTATTAACTAATTTATAGAGAGTACAAAGTAACGTTCCTCCTCCCCTTTTTTATTTTAGGACCCCCACATTTTCTCCAGTGTCAAACTCAAACTGTGTGGACCTGCCAGCATGCTTCTTCCTAAAGATAAAGAGGCCCATGCCCTTTTCATTGTCCTTTATTCACAAAATGGGCAGTGTTACGGGTACAACAGAGCACTGGGACACGTCATGCATATGTGGAATGTCAATAATGAGCGAGTGGCTGTAGCTTACTTCCATAAATCGAACGCAGAAGTCATTTATCTGTCATTACTAATTCAAATTTCCTTCTTTAGTTAGTCGTCTATTAGAGAAATAGTAATGTAGCCATCAGTTTAGCATTACATGTCCATCAAACCACGCCCCTACCTCAGGGTCAGATGCTAGTGTTAAAGGACGCTTAGATAGATACTGACCACTGCAGACCGGGACACCTCACAAGAGCTGAAGTTTTGGAGAGGCTCTGACCCAGTCAACCATACAATTTGACCCTTGCCAAACTCACTCAAATCCTTACGATTACCCATTTTTCCTGCTTCTAACACATCAACTTTGAGGAAAAAATGTGTCCGTGCTGCCTAATATATCCCCCCCGCTAACAGTAATATATCCCACCCGCTAACAGGTACTGGTACAGGTTCACTTCATCTGTCAGTGGTCATAATGTTATGCTTGATTGATTTATTGGTGACTAGTGTAAAATCATCTAAATAAAGACACTGAAGTATGAAATTGAGCATTAAAAACTGTTTTTTTATTGTAGGTATCCCAGTGTTTGAGGCAGTACCAGCCTTATCTCCACTATATGACCTTATTATTAAAAGCCAGTTCAATGAAGATGGCAGCACTGCCCCAGCGTCGGCCCGATACATGAGATTTTACGCAGTGAGTTATAAATTTAGAATTTCAATTGAACAACATGCCAGAGGTTTGACCGAGGCTGATTTGAGTCTCGTCGATGTCAGTACCATGCTACTTAATTCTCCTCAAATGATGGTGCTACACTTTGTCTTTCAAGTGCACACTTGATACAGGAGATGGATGGCAAAGAGAAATTAATATTTGAACAGCGTCTAACTGATTAACATATTTTCCATTAAGTCCCTGCCAGGACAGCAGCATTGCTATTTTCTTAATGGAGATGCCCCAGTACAAGATGGAAAATCTCTGCAAGGATCACTGGTTTCCAAAATCCCCTTTCGACACCCCGCTCACGTGCCCGCTCTGCTCGACATTATACGACACCAAGCAGCTTATAACACACTCATTGGCAGCTGCGTTAAAAAAAACCACATAAAGGAAGGTGAGACGATTTGCTGCACAACTCATTTGTTTATTCAGAGTTTGTTTATTTAGTCACCAAACTGAACTGTCAAATGCTTTGATGTGACTGCACACTTCGGAAAATTCTTTTCTTATCTTCTTAACAAATTATATGACCGCACGTGCTAATATGTAATGCTGTAATTTCTATAGATGTCCCTGGGCTGCTGCAGTTTGAGGTCTGTCCACTGACTGACTCCAGCTTCAGTGTGTCATTCCAGCATCCTGTGAATGAGTCTCTCGTTTGTGGTGAGGATTCATTTCAATACAGTTTTAGAGTTAACAGTGAGCGTGACCGAGTTCATCTTGGATTATTTTGTTTTATTTTTTTCCTGTCTGTTTCTCAGTCGTAATGGAGGTAATCGACTCAAGGCAGGTAGCATGTAAGCTGTATAAGGGTTTGTCTGATGCCTTGATCTGCACTGATGAATTCATTACCAAGGTTGTTCAGCGGTAAGTGTGATTAGTGTTTTCGGATCAACTTGCTTTAGAAAACTATGGAGCTAATAATCTGGCAATATTATTTGAATTGTGTTAATATGAAAATGTACGTAGTTCTGAATTAGAATTTTTTTAATATTGAATTTGAAATTTAATACATTTGAAATATTTTTATGCTGAAACTGTATAAACATGTTTATTTTCAAATTTTTTCGTTCAGCTTCAGATTCATTCAGATTCAACTTCAGATCATACAGAAAGTAGGCCAGCAGTCATTATCAGGGTAGAGTAAAGGGTATCAGGAAAGTCGAATAGAGCAGTGTGGCTAATTACAGAGCTGCAGTTCTAGCGTGTGGCGATTAAAGAGGTCGCTTGTGAACGATTAGTTGTGATCATGAATTAAGCCCAGAGTTAAGTGATTTCTGAAACATATGTTTTAAAGTATATTTGGGGTAAAAGTGATTAGTATGCCACCGTGTCTATAATGGAAGTGACCGTGCCGCAGCAGCTTTAAGCGGCCGTTGCTAGAAAGGTGTCAGAAATAGAACGGGGAATCTGTGTGCTGTTGGCATCATCCATTATTAATGCAGTTCTGATTCATGTAATCGCGCCTCTGAATGATCAATTCATGATGTTTTAAACAATTTATAAACACCAGCGTGTGACCTTACATCTGATGTGGATTCCAATAACAGGTCATTAATTCTGTGTGATAGGAACAGCACACGGATTCCCCATTCTCGTGCCGACTATTTGCCAAGCAAATAAATTGCTACCATTTATGTTGGTCATCGTGTGTGTGTGTGTGTGTCAAATAAATTTTATGTAATAAAATTTTACCTCCTCAGATGTATGTCTATCCCTGTGACCATGCGAGCTATCCGTCGCAAGGCAGAGACAATTCAAGCAGACACCCCAGCTTTATCCCTAATAGCTGAAACTGTGGAGATTATGGTGAAAAAGAACCTTCCGCCCACAGGTAGCCCGGGTTACATGGGTATGGGCCCAGGGCCTGATGTGAGCAACACTATGGGCCTATCTAGTATAGGGGGTGCTGCCACACCTACAGGAGGCAGTAGTGCTGGGAATTTAACTGCAAGTGGGCCATTTCAGGGACCAATGAGCTCCCTTTTTAACATGAACCATCAAGGAGGTTCAGTTGTGGACCCTATGTGTCAGCTAGGAAGTCAGCAGCAGCATCTCCCACCACAGCACAGCCATGGCTCAGATGATTTTAGCAAGGTGACTCAAAACCCAATTCTCACAAGCCTTCTCAAGATAACCGGAAGTGTGGGGTCTAGTCCAACTCCCCAGGGATCTGCTGGCTCCCAGCCACACCAGACACCACCACCAACAACAACGTCGCCTGCTAGCAACACTAAAAACCATCCTATGCTGATGAATTTGTTGAAGGACAACCCCTCACAGGACTTTGCTACTCTGTATGGTAGCAACCCTCAGGAGAGACAAAACTCCTCTGGTTCCCCTCGCACAGACAGCCAAGGACAGTCATGTCCTGGAGGAGGCACCAAAAGCAAGAAAAAGCGACCAAGGGTCACTGATAAGGTTCTGATGGGAACAGGGGGAGGGATGGGAATGAAACAACAATCTCAGCAACAGCAAATGGGAAGCATAAGCCAACAGCATCCTCACACACACACCCCCACTGAAGATGATTTCCACCGAGAGCTGTTTTCCATGGATGTTGATGCTTCTCAAAATTCCATTTTTGATGTCAACCTTCCAGGTGATGGTTTGGACACTCCTCACAGTATCACGCCAGCTCCAAGCCAGTGTGGCACTCCGCCATCAGGTCCTGGAATGTCCTACCACCCACAGTCACATGTTCAGTCTCAGACACAAGCTCAGCCGCAGCCTTCAGGATCTATACCTCGTATGGGACGCCTCTCAAGCTCTGAAAGCATTGGACCTGACATTAATGACATTTTGTCTGATATTCCTGATCCAGCTACCAAAGGGAGCAGTGGCAGCCATGGGCAGCATCACATGGGTGGGGAAGAAGGAGGGCCCCTAGACACACCACTAAGAGATTCTTCTAGCTCAGGTCAGGGTAGTGCAGTGTTTGAGGCCGATCTATTTAACACCAACAGCAATGAAAACACCTACACTGATCCAGCAGACCTGATTGCAGAGGCCGCTACTGCAGCTACGCCAAACAGTGATGCCTCTTCAAGTAATTTCTACCCAGATACAGACTTTAACCCTGAGTTGCTGCCTGGTCAGGGAACTTACTCTCATACCAATTACTTTGATGAAAGTTCACACAGTCCAGAGCCAGATCTTGACCTTGTGAAGACCTTTAGTGGGGGAAGTCAGCAGAACACGCCTTCAGGTACCCCTCAGAATCCTTCACATACTTCACATGGCCGTAGCACACCCGATGCTTCTATAAAGGACCCGTTTGATGTAAGTATGGTTTTTAGTGGAAACAGTGGAGGGGGAAAGCCTTTGCTAGGCCCAGGGCCAGATTTGGGTGATTCACATTCTCATGTAGGTGGTGGACAGAGTCCACTTACAATGGGCATGGCAGGACTCAGCAGTGACTTTAAAAATAGTGAAGTAAAGGTCAAACAGGCCCAGATGAGACCAAAGGAGGATAATGGTGTCGGTAACTCGGGGATGGTTATGGGAGGAACCGGGTCATCTGAAGGAAAGCAGGTGAAGCGGAGTCGCACACCTTCAAGTGAGGGAAAATTAAAAGAAAAGCCACCTAAGCGTAAAAAGCTTGATCCAGAAGCCAAGTCTCCCTCACACAGCTCTGGCGGTCGACCCTATACCCCTCCAAGTGGGAGTGTCAGTTCTGGGGGTTCAATGAGTGGAGTTGGATCCAAATCTCCAGGCAGCTCAGTTCGTTCTCAGACCCCACCAGGAGGTGCCACCCCACCTATACCAAAAATCACAATACAAATACCCAAAACCTTAGCTGGGGGGAAAACTTCGTCTCATGGAGGCTATACGTCGAGCAGTTCAGCAGCTGGAAGTACTACTGGTGCCAGTGGCTCAAGTAGCAGTAAAAGCCACCATTCCCACTCCTCTTCATCCTCAGGAAAAATGAAGACCAGCAAGATGGATGGTTCCATAGGTCAAGGTAACACTTCTAAGCCACCAGGTACAGGAGGAAGTGGCAGTGGCATGCCTTCTCAGTCCAAAAGCTCTTCCCTTGGGATTGGTTCCGGCAAACCAGGCTCTTCTCCAGTCACCAAGCATGGTCTGTCAGGTTCAGGTAGCAGTGGCAGTAGTGGAGCAGTTAGTGGGAATAAAATGAGGCCCCAAGGAGGCAAACCACCTGGATCACTGATTAACCCTAGCATTAAGCCTAACATCTCTCCATCACACTCTCGGTCTGGAAGTTCTGACAAACTTTCCTCCCCAATGAAACTTCAGCAAGGACAGATTCCAGGAACGCCACCGTCTTCAAAGTCTAAGTCACCGATTAGTTCTGGAAGTGGAATTTCAGGGGGGTCAAAGTCTTCTTCTAGTGGTGGGATGTGTTCCCAGAAACAATCAGGAGGTGGTTCTACCTCCAGTTCTTCCTCCTCTTCCAATTCATCTGCTAGTGTTTCCGCTTCGTCAGGCTCCATGCCATTTTCTTCTGGTGGTCAATCACAATATGGGGGAGGTGGTGGTGGTGGTGGTGGTGGAGGAGTTGGGGGGAACAATCCTAATGCCAAGGGAAAGTCCCCTAGCCGAAACAAAAAGCCTTCCCTCACAGCAGTCATAGACAAGTTGAAGGGTGTGGGTACTGGTGGTAATGGTGGGGAAGAGTGTGAAGGAGGTGGCGACGGGGGTGGTCCTGGCAGCAGTACAACGAGTGGAGGTGGGGGTTTACCACCAAATGTTGGTCCGCCGAAACGAGACAAGGTTGAAAAAGAAGCAAAGTCTAAAGGATCTCTTTCCATGGGAAACTCTGGTGATAAAAAGATGATGGACCCGAAGGGTAGTGGAGTGAGCAGCACTGGTGTGGCTAAGATTATCATAAGCAAACCTGATGGAGGTTCTCCAAGCATCAAGTCCAAAGTAACTCTCCAGAAGCCTGGTGATGGGTCAGTAGAAGGTTCTATGCGCCCACAGCATTCAGGCTTGAAAGCATCACCTCTTTTTAGTGGCTCAACACCGAAGCATGACCGCAGTTCCCCAAGCCACAGCCGCTCTCCTGGATATACCCCTATGTTTGTGGACAGTGAGAGCGAGTCTGGTAGCAGTTCAGTGGCTGAGAAATCCCATCAGAACAGCCCCAGCTCTGATGATGATCAGAGCATGAGGCCATTACAACCACCCCAAGACTACATGTCTGTCAGCCTGGGAGAGAAACACAAGAAACACAAAAAAGAAAAAAAAAAGAAAGAACGAGAGCGTGACAGGGATAGAGAAAAGGAAAAGAAGAAATCATTGTCTTGTGTACCTACATCACACCCAATGAAAGCAGACAGTTGGTCCAGATCTCCTCTGTCCTCCTCAGAAACTTCAGTGTCTCTGCTCAGCTCTGAGCGTGCCTCACGACCGAGTCCTGTTTACCTGCACACTGAGGATGATGATCTGATGGACTCTGCCCTGACAGGTTCCAATTTGGAACCTTTTAAATAGAGAGAATTTCCATGGAAACATGGATTTTTTATTTTTTTTTGCATGGCATTTTGGCAACTTTATAAAGGTTCTGTCATTTTACATTTAGAATTTTACCATTTGGATTGATTTAGACAATGTGAGAATGAGTCCACCTGTTCTAGAATGATCCATGCCTTATGTATTTCGCTTATCTGCTCCAGTACAGGCGATGAGTATATACAATGTATATTACATATGTATATACTTTATATACACACAGTCCATGAACCTGTCTAAAATCTAAATTATTTGTCATAATTCAGCCAAGGTTGCAGTTTGCTTTTATTTTTCTGTTTATCGTCTATCTAAAGAATAACTGTGCTGTATATTTTAAATATAACTGTCAAAAAAGTGCCCATTGTTTAAAACCGTATCTTTTATAAGTGGTATGTTCCTAAACTTTTTAAAACTTCATTCATAAGTGATGTAGTTTATGATGGTTTGCGATCTTGTGAATTAATGAAATAAACTTGTTTGGGAGTGTTCCACCATCAGGGGGCGCCATGGAGTTCTATTTGTATCTAAAGTTACGGACACTGAACGAATCTTCTGATAATATATGCAAGTACTTGTTTTTAAATTAGGTGTTTTTGTGTATAATACCTGCTTCTTAGAGCCTGTAATCTGAAGGTTGTATATTTCATAGTGCACATTTATATTTATTAATACTTTGAATTAATAAGATTCATTATTGTGTTTCACAAACAAACTATTACATAATTTATTATGATATACCTTCTGACATACAAACTCACATATGAAAAATAACATCTTGTATACAAGCACTCAATGTACGTAGATACCCATCCTAGCACCATATTGTTATTCGATAAAAGCGGCCGGGAGGAAAGCATGCAACTTGCAGTGGAATATGCTGACCGTTGGCTGTATTAACATTTACAGTATTTGGAAGATGTCCTTATTCAGAGCGACTTAGATCTTTCTCATTTGTCCCACATAGCAGTTGAGGGTTAAGGGCCTTGCACAGGGGCCCAGCAGTGGCAGCTTGGTGGTGCTGGGAATTGAACCCATGATCTTTGGATGACTACTGAGCTACCACTTCCTACTATTTCAGTAGAATTCAGTACTGAAATTATGCATATAGGTATTCAAATGTAGTAAGTTGTGTGGATGGGTATAAGACAAATGATTAAATATTCTACAATCTGCTGGATCACATGCTATTTTACAAACTAATGTGTCATGAGTGCAGAGGCCATTTTGAAAATGTACTGTATACTAGAAATCTCATCCATATTCAATTTAATTTTCTACTTTAGATGTAGTAACTTTTGATAGTTGACAGGTGCCATGATGGCAGAGTGGTTAACATTCCTGTCTCACAGCAAGAAGGTCATTGGTTTGATTCCTGTGTGATTTCTGTGTGGGTTTTGCATGTTCTCCCTGTGCTTGTGCGGGTTTTTCCAGGGTCCTCCAGTTTCCTCCCGCCTACAAACAAGTGATTGGGCATAGGTGAATTGGCTACTCTAAATTCAAAGTGTTAGCCCTGCAATTAACTTGTGATTTTCCAGAGTGTACCCCACCTTATTCCCTAAGTTAGCTGGGATAGGCTCCAGCGCCTTCACGACCCTGAACGGGATAAGTGGTAGACAACGAATTAACCTCTTACAACCTGGCGTCTACATACATGGACAAAATGCAGGCCAAACCAAATCTCGGACTTAGGAGGTTAATGAATGATGAAGATAACTTTACCAGACAATGGAAAAATCTAGTAGCCTTCAACCTTAACCGGATAGAAGACTATAATATTTTAGCAGCATCAAACACATACGATCTGTTTTTTGATCGATGCGAATTGGTTTGAACATTTAACTACATTAAGGCACTGTTCACACAAACACGTGTATTTTCAAACCCTCAATTTTTCTACGCAGTTTGGCCATTTGTCCACATGCAAACGCAGTATTGGGCCACTGAAACTGAACATTTTTGAAAACTACAGCCAGGGTCAAGATTTCTAGAAACTCTTGATTGCAGTGTTGCCGTGTGGACATTGAAACCGGACATTTTGGCTTGTGACGTAGGCAATCGCGCTGATTTGATGTCTGATTATGCGCTGCTATCTCCTTTGCTTCATGTAAGCGAATCTGTGCAATTGCATACGTAGCCAAAATATTGCTCCTAATAACTGTGCTAACAGGGCTAATAACGTGTGCAGGTGCTGGTCATAAAATTCATCTTTTGGACAACTGTCAAGTCAGCAGTCTTCACCCTTATTGTATAGCCTACAGAAGTAGACTGAGAGACCATTTAAAGGTGTAGCTGATTAGAGTGTGGCACCAGGTGTCTT